>CAVNYN010269743.1:0-15434 GCA_963692815.1 Nyctanthes arbor-tristis
ATAAGAAATGGGTTTTGCATCGGTACACTTATTTAAAAGCATTTTTCTTATCAAGTTTGTCAGCTGCTGTGATTCTTATTGAGTACTTTCAATTTGTGAACAGGGACATGAAACCCAACAACTTATTGATTGGACCAGGCGGACAGCTGAAACTTGCTGATTTTGGTTTAGCTCGTATTTTTGGAAGCCCAGATCGAAGGTTCACTCACCAGGTATTCTGTTCCTGGCTACTCTTAATTATGATGAATGGTTGCAAGTCTCTACATCCTTAGAAGTGATCCTGTCATATTAAGTTTACTTAGCTGCCAGTTAGTATTTTGCTTCATTCTATTAGATGGCAGAGTCAAGTTGATCAGACAGTTGATAGAAATGACCTGTTACCTTGAGTCGATTGTGGTCTCTGTGAAAAAAATGATTTCATTGCCTGTTCAGGTGATGAAGTCTGTTATGCTACTTTGTAAGGATTCTTTAAACCGTTGGTAAATGTGTTGGTCAATTTTCTCGGGAATTTGGTTTATTATGCTGACACTTTTCAAATGCCATTGTCTGATTGAAAAAACATCTGTTCTGCTGGTGATTGGTGAGTGAAGTAATCTATTGAAGCTGATTCTTTATTATGGAATGGCTAACAGTTATGTTTGGTTGGCTGTGGGTGGATGTGAGTGTTCCTCTTTTATTTTTTTCACAACTTATTTTACAAATGCCTTTTTTTTTCTCCAACCTTCTTTTAAAGGTCTTTGCTAGATGGTATAGAGCACCTGAGCTGCTGTTTGGTGCCAAGCAGTACGGGCCAGGAGTAGATGTCTGGGCAGCCGCTTGTATATTTGCTGAACTACTGCTGCGGAGACCATTTCTGCAGGTGAATTTGTATTTCATGTTTATTTTTCTTTTGTTACCGAAATAGTTGGTGCTGTTTGCATTTCTTGGTATGACGGCCATTTGCTTCACTGGTTCGAATGGTAAAAGCTGCTAAATCTGTTATTAGAAGCAAGTAGCATGCAGAATCCCCTTGCATTTGCAGTTTGAAGCATTTAATGATGTGGGATCCACATGTTGAAAGGTACTAGAGTCCATAGGCCTTAGTGTAGTCAGGATGATGAAGTAGCTATAGTCCATGTCAATGTTTCTGTTATTTGGAATCATCATTCGAGTCTGACTTAGAATTATGCAGTCAGGGAGTCCTACTCCGAGTGCAATGTATTTTTTGTCTTCTCTTTTTGGTCGTTCATTTGTTAGATTTTTCTTGTTCTATTTACTGTGCAGTAACCCCTGCAACTAGGTAGGTGCTTGCTTTTACTTAATAGGGTTTTTCTGTGCAGTTCAACCTTGTAATTTCGGGTGTGTATGAATGATGTAGGACTGTAGCAAGGAATTCTAGTGAAAATCCTGAAAACGGAAACTTGGAATTCACTAAGATCAGGAATAAAAACTCAATAAATTTTATTGAAAATCAAACTGAATAGATAGAATTATTACATAACTTCTTTTTGTATAGGCAGAGAAGTGTCCTAAATCTATTTATAATAAGAAAGGTTAATAAGACATTGAAAACAAACTAAAATCCTAATAAAACCAGGAAAATTAAAACAATGGAAAAGGAAGTAATATCCTTAATATCCTTCCAAAATTAAAAATATTAAGTAAATTATGACCTAAAAGAAATAGGAAAAAGATAATTCTATATTAATGGCAAAGGCACTGTAATTTGCCCAACATCAATGAAGAAGATTAGGCCTTGTTCTCTAGAGGTTGTCAACAAATATTGATTCTTGTTTGAATCAAAGGTAAGCAAGGAACCCACATTGGTTGAATAGTCACAAAAAGTGATTATTATTTGCCTGTTTTACCTCATTGCATGGGTCCCCACCTACTTCTGTGCATGCTTTGCTTCAAAGGTGTTGACGGTAATTTTCAAATAGGACGGGGAAGAAAATCGTAATTTGGTGGCAGCTGGACAATGTTATCAGTGGAATTATATGCACAGTGCACCTGCCGTTCAGTCCTAAATTGGGGAGAAAATGGCCAATTGGGTAAAAAAGCCCCAACAAACAAGCACGTAGAGAATCAATTTTTCCACATTCTTTCTCAACCAAATATACTCCTGAAAAATCACTTTTTACAAATTCAATTCTCAAAAATCAAAAGATACATCGCTTTAACCACCTCGGAGAAGAAACAGGAAATGTGTGCACTTTTTCCTTTGCAATTTAGGCTTTTAATCTTGACTTTATTACATGCTTCTTAATTCATTTCTTAGCTCTTCAGGGAACCAGTGATATTGATCAATTAGGAAAGATCTTTGCGGCTTTTGGGACCCCAAAGCCATCTCATTGGCCTGATATGATCTACCTTCCTGATTATGTGAAATACCAATATGTTCCTGGTCAATCAATGCGTTCATTATTTCCGATGGCTAGCGATGATGCTTTGGACCTCTTAACAAAGATGTTCATGTATGATCCAAAAGCTAGAATTTCTGCACAACAGGCGTTGGAGCACAGGTACTACTTTTGCCTGACATTGACTATGTTTAGTTTCTAATGGTCACATTTTAAGATTTACGTTTCCTTCAGGTACTTCTCTTCTGTACCTCCACCTACGGAGCCAGCGTTGCTACCTAGACCGCCCCCCAAAAAGGAGTCTGCTAGTTTTAAGGTTTCAGAGTTTAATCCACAGGGTGGTCCAACAGTGTTGTCTCCTCCAAGAAAGTCAAGGAGAGTAATGCCTCAGCGTGAGGGTTTTGAAGTGAGTGCTCACCAGACTGATAAGAACGATGGAGTAGGGAATGAGGTTAGGCATGCAGTTGGAGAGAGGAGTGAACATGTGCCAATGTCGCTGGATTTCTCAGTTTTTGGGGTGATGCCACCTACTAGACCAACAATTAACAGGTAAACAATATCTTATTGACTCTTTACTCGAATGACAATTTAATAACCTTGAATATTGAAACCCAACATCTTGGTTCTATGTTCCAAGTTTGCTTTTGTGATTATTTGGTCTTGGTTTGATTATGATGAATCATGCAGCCTTCTCCTATGCTGATAATAATTGATGAATAAATTCGCAATGGTATTCTTTCCGGAAACTTGTCATTATGCTCTGCTTTGGGTACACACACTCTTGAAGTTCATATCCAGTTCAACCTTTTTAAAGAAAGGGACAGGATAGTGCATTGATCCTTTTTCTTCTTTTTTTTTTTTTTTTTTGCCCACCCAGGAGATTGGGGTGGGGGGTTGTGGGCACAATTCTCAATTGTGGTTAACAGTATATAATACCTACAATAGGGAAATTTTGGATGGTTATGTCGTATTTCACGTAGGATAAATCCAGTTTCCCTCTCACGTTGTAACTGTAGAGAAAGGAGCATAAGAAACTCATGTGACAGTTCTTTTTGCTTCCGTCACCCATCACATCAGATCGTCATTTCCTACTAATTGCTGCCAAAAAAG
Source organism: Nyctanthes arbor-tristis (assembly GCA_963692815.1). Classification (NCBI taxonomy): domain Eukaryota; kingdom Viridiplantae; phylum Streptophyta; class Magnoliopsida; order Lamiales; family Oleaceae; genus Nyctanthes; species Nyctanthes arbor-tristis. Next base: position 3,450 of record CAVNYN010269743.1, read on the forward strand.
AATTCTAACATTAACCTAATACTTTGACTGAAATAGGGAGTATATACTAGTACTAGCATCATTATGGAAGGAGGAGAATGTAGATTATAATTATTCAACTGTCTGCTTTTCTGCTTGGATAATGGGGGGTGTATAGCGTCCAGTACTTGACTATTAGATATGCAGCTTGAGTCTAAAATGTGTTGCTAAATTATTTAGTACCTGAGTGGGTTGACTATATTGTTACTCTTCCCTCCTTTGATGGCCAGCCAACATTCTGAGAAGGTTGCAGTCTTCTTGGTTTGTCTATGCTGTGTTCAGAAGGAATTTCTTAAGGGTAGATAAATATATATGGATATCTGCATCTCTTCTTGGTTTTCATTCTCTTTTCGCTCCTCCCATCTTCCCTGCACAGGGCGCCTTCTTCTGTTTCCACTTTTATGTGCTGCTGCCCTTTTTTTTAGTGTTTTTATGTGATGTTAGTGGGGGTGAAGGGTCAGTTCTGCTGGAGAAGGCAAGGTTTCACCATATTGTTCTATGGAGACGATGTTGACAATTATTAACTCCAACATTGAATTTGACTGTGAGATCGTGTGCATACAGTTTATCGTTTTGATTTTCTTAATTATATCTTTGGTTTACTGCAGTGCTGATAGGTCACATCTTAAGAGGAAATTAGATCTCGAATTTCAGCAACCTGAAGAAGAGTAACTTGTACAAAACTGCTTGAGGGTTTTACAATTCTTTTGTGCTGATAAAAATTTTGGTGTAAGAGGTTTTTGATGACAATCTAGGAAGTTCTTATTCATGTTGATTCCATTTTACTTTCCAGATTTATTGTTGAAATTTTCAATTTCTTATTCTGGGTTTATCTATTTAGGGATACGAATTGGAGGGACTCAAGACTGAAGTTAATAGCTCAGAGAAGTTTGTTAACCCATAGAACACAACCCACCCCATTTTTAACTGGTCTGTGTGTACAATAATCCACTGGATATTGAGATTTTTATAAGTAAAATAGTTACGTTTGATGTTTGATTTGATGCGGATTGGGTAGAGATCCAAAATTAATTGTGGGAAGTTTATATTGTATTAATTTATCCAAATTACTCTTGGAAATTTTTTAGAAATATAATCTTTGATGCATTTTTGTCGTCGCTATGTTGCATAAATAATAAAACATTCTTAGTAATTGAGGTTATAGTGATTGTTTCGAATTTTGGCATATTTTTTATTTTCACATATACAGGGAAAATCTTTGTAGAGGAAATTGGAAGAAAGTCATTTTTGAAGTGCAAGGAAAGGGCCAAATATCTGCCACATGCACCCATATCCATAATTAAAGTAATAATTGGACATAAATTAGACCTCAATTGCAGTCTTTGTCACAAAATAGATTACATCCCGTTAGATGAACACCTGTCACCTGGTATGTGATAATTGGGTAATTTATATGTGAGTTGTCCCTTGTGGATTTTCTCACGTGTGGATTGTTTAGTTATCATATGTTAAATGTACGTGCGACTAGATGATTCCATTAAATGTCTGACGAGTGATCAAAATTGATTAATTTTGCACTTGGTTTTTTTATTTTTATTCCCGAGGACCTGTTTAAATGGATTACAACGCCTAATTAAGATGGCTGAATTTTATTTTTAAAATAGTTTTAACTGCTATATCAGAGTTAATATTAAAAGAAAGAAAGAAAAACAAGGTGTAAAAATACAACATGCGCATGTATATTTGCAATTTGTAAGAGTCAGATGTAAATTTGCAATTTATTTTCAAAATATAATAAGGTATGGGGGTCTAATTTCCCCATAAATAATTTGAATAAATAGTTATTAATAATTAATAAATAATTTCAATAAATAAATACATACCTTAAATCTTAATGGGCCGTCAAATAGCGCAGCAAAAGCTTAATGGTCTAGAGGGATCCCAATGACAGCTTAATGGGCTACGTCCATTAAAAGCTTAGTGGGTTAAAAGCCCATTAAGTATTAATTGGTCATCCCGAGCTTGTTTGATCATTTTTATTCTCCAAATTTATAAATTTAGATATCATTGATTTGACATTTAATTTGACAATTACTCAATTGCACCTACATATTTCACACTTTTTTTATATTTTCAATACATATTCTACTTCTTTCTTAATTATAAATTCCTTAAATAAAGAGCATCAAACAAGCTTTAAGTATTTAATTGACCTCGCTGGTTAAAATTTTAGTGACCCTTGTGTGCCACATGCCAGAAGCTTATTGGGCATGTGTTACAGCATATCAAACCCTCGTAAGTCAACAGAATTTTAGTGAGCTTCAGACACCTCTAATGGGCCAAGTCAGCAGACCGGAAGTTCTATTGTGGACAGACGATAGCCTATATTAAGTTTAATGGGCCTAACTAGGCCGAAAGGAAGCTTCTATTGGGTCAAAGTCAGCCCGTTAGAAATTTAGTGGGCTATATGTGACAGCCCACTAGAAATAATGGGCTACAATGGGGCTAGAAGAAGCATTTGCTCAAAGTGACAGCCCATTTCAAGTGTAATGGGGATCCAGTAGGCCCAAAAGAAGCTTCTATTGTATGGATGCAAAAAGAAAATAGGCCGGAAAGAAGCTTCAATTGTACGGATGCAAAAAGAAGCTTCTATTGTATGGAGTAATAATTTAGGTATGTCCCTTAAAAAAATATCGGTACCTTAAAAAAATATCATTATGTAATTAAAAGGTTATTTAAGTCATTTAATCTTCAATTTTTAATAAAATAAAAATAAAATTTAAATATGTGGTGTGATTAGTAAAAATTATGGTGTAGATATAGCTACTTTAAAATAAAATGTGTTTATTTTCATAGTTTTTACAAAAGTGTCCATTTTTTAGTTAAAATATCTTCAGTGCCATTATTGAGGCACAACTTAAAAGAAATTTCAATTGCACTGAAGTATGTGCTAATCATAGTTATGGATGTTAGAAAAAGCTTAGATTGTGCATTTATAAGGATATTAATGGCACCGTGCCAATTGATAATGATTGTAAAAGAATATAAATATATATATATATATATATTGTAAAATCCTAATTGTATATTATGACATATAAGATCGGAAGACATTTTGAAATGTTAAGAATCTAAAATTATAATGTCTTGACTGATGAATTAGTTGTATAGACTAACATGTTAATTGTCATTCTTTACATTCATTTGTTTCAAATTTTTAGTTGTTATTTTAAAATCTGTTTAGGGTCATTTCTGCCCAAAAACGTAAGTTTGGGACACAAATGCAAATGGTTAAAAAAGGGACATTTTTGCCCACACACATTCATATATAATTGGTTAATTTGAGGGTGTGGCAGCAGCCAACAGATTTTTCAGAGGAGGTATATAGCACTCGTGAAGACCCCAAAAAAAAAAAAAAAAAAAGGCGAATATACCTTCTATTCGCACAGTCAAACAGGTTATAGGGCTGAGATTAACTTATCTTTTATGATTGATGCTTGATAGTAATATTCATTTATAGTCTTGCATTCTCGTTTGTAATAGGTTGCGCATATCTTGATTTGAGTGATAGCACTGTTATAATAGGGATGGCAAAACAGTTAAGCAACCAAGCTAAAATTTCGTTCTTGCTCAGGTTTGGGCTCGCATTTTTACGAGCCAACTCGCGAGCAGCTCGTGAGCTCGTACTTTTAACAAACCGCACGAGAGTAGCTCACCCGTGGCTCTGGCTCGCCTCTTAAGCGAGTGGAGCCAGGCTTTCGGCTCACAAGCCTTTTTGTTAACACCAATCCTAACCCTTGTCGTGCCTAGACGGAGGCGTAAAACCACATCCCCTTAGTTTTTACTCGTCCATTTGTACCGTAGACCAGTGGACACCGAGATTTATAATTATGTTTGATGATTGATTTGTAAATGGGATTGTAATGCTAATTGGGTAGAGATCCAAAATTTTATTTGCAGGAACGTTGATATTGTATTAATAATTATTATTTATTTAAAAATCTCCCAGAAAATTTTTAGACATTTTGTTGTCATATTATGCATGTACATTGGTTGTTAAGGCGAAAGTGACTGATTTGATTTTTTGATATATTCTAGTTAGCTTCTCCTGTATTTTGGTAAATAAACATCCTTGAATTCTTCACCGACACTTTTATAGTTTAATGGCATTTGTATTGGCTTCTTATAGCCTTAGTTAAGAGTTTGATTCACATTCCCTACAATTCCCTTGTAATTTTTTTTTTTTGAAAATATACTTATTAATTTGCGTTATAACAGTACAAATACGCAAAGATATTTATCGCATTGAAACACAACGCCAACAAAATCAACACTACAAACGCACATATTGTGGAAATAAACACTACAATAAAAATATAAAAAATATCCCACATAGAGAAATTGAATCTGAAACCTCTAGATCTCACTACCTTAGCCTGCCCCCATAACCTTTGAACTTTTCCCTTATTTGTCAACATCTTTGAATGAGCGAAAAATACGTATAGTGTTAATAAATAAGTAAATAGTAATTTGAAAAATTATTAATTTTTTGGAAAATGTTTATTTTGAAAAAATATATATACACACATATAAAATGAATTAAGTACAACGATTCAAATGAGTGATACAGTAGTCAGATATTTACGTTTTGAGTGGGAGGTCTCGAGTTCGAATCACACCTGCCCTTCTCCTATTATCCCTCCTTCGATATCTCCTCCCTTTGTATTAAAAAAAATGAAAGGAATTAAGTATGCGATACTATATTTCCATATTTTTTTCATAATCCCGTATTTTTTCCCAATTAAGTAGGGATTATGATCTTCCTTCTAAAAAATAAATAAATGAATTAAGGAAAAAAAAATCTTTCTCAAGAGCTTTTGCAAATCCTTTCCTATTTATTATCTTTGCTAATTGACGGCTGAAATATGTCCCTTCGATCAATAGGAGTGTCCAAGAATTTACAGCAATTTTCATTTATACATTTTCAATAATTAATATTATGTGTTCTTTTTTCATTCTAGTGTTTGTGTTCCCTTAATAATTTTAATTAATTTAAAGTTATATTTTCATTGTAGTGTTTGTGTTCGTTTGTGTTAGTTTTGTTTAACTTTGCGTTTACCTATTTTTCTTCAAATAACGCAATTTTATTCTCAATTATCCCTTAAAAAATTAAAACTGAATGCTATTGAAATATTAATTAACAAATGCAATATTTATCAGTCCCGTTCTCTTGTCGTATGCATGACGGGATTATTTCGTCATTCACACACACTGCGGAAGATTATGGGGATAACTGGGTTGGCCCATACATATATGGGCCCACGGTGTATAGATTTCCCCAATAATATCTCATTATGTGTGTATATAGTGAGATAATTCCACTATACATTTAGGGGAGACCATTTTTAGAATATTTATCACATCACTAATCGATTTAAAAATATAACTCCCTATCTTACGTATTGAGATTTATTTTGGTGTTTGTGTTCCATTATAAAATTGTGATTACTTTGCGTCATGGACATGTTTATATCACTGCTTCTAGAATTAACAGTCGAAAATGTCGAAAAATTTTGATATTTGACGATAATGGTCGTTTGACACATTCAATTGTAAATGTTGTCTACAAGGAAGTATTTAATAATTTAGATTAAACTAGTTTTTTTAGGCGATATGTTAATTTTTTATTATTTTTTATATATTTTTAAATCGAGTCGTTATTAGATTACTTCTTTATTATATATTCTTTTATGTATAATGAATATAGTTTAACAAATGTTTCACAATTTACAAAATTCCCATTACGATAGAGTCATAGAAAAATAAAATGTTTGATTTTCTGAAGTTAAGAACATTCATATAAAGTAAATATAATAATTAAAAGTTCACAACAAGATAATCTAAACACTATAAATCAATGTGTCTAATTATATATTACTTAATATTTCGTACTAATATTGAGATATAATATGATTTAGTATCTTCCGAATATTGAGAATCTAGAGTCAAAGAAATGGGAACTCGTGCAATTTTTCTTTCCTAAATTAAATCTAAAGTCATTTTTTCATTTAAAAAAAAAAGGAAAAAACAAAGTGTAGTTACGCGAGAAGTTCAATGTAAGTTCATGTTACATTTTGACTCTTCACAATTCTATATATAGATTAATCTATGTGTACAAATATACAAATGTATTTATATAAAAGATGTGAAATTACAATTTCACTTTATGTTGTGTAATAAAAGAAAAAGACAATATATAGATAAAATTATAATTTTATTTTCTATTTTTAAACTTATTTATTTATTCATCTGTACATATAATATCACTTTTTCATATATATAAAACCAATCATTTTACAGAAAGAACGTCCTCTCTGACATAGAGAGGATGTTCCTTCTTGGCATTCTGACTAGACAAAAGAAATGTGATCCACACTACTTTGTTTTGTCACCAATTAATTTCCTCCCAATTAGAAATGGGACCACTCCAAAAAATTTAAGGGTTTTTTACACCTATCGTATCCAACTTTTCATGTTTTTATTGATTACTTTCACAATCTTTATTTTTCCTTATGTACGTCCCCAACCTTTAAAGAAATCATCAATTTCGTCTTTGGTGACGGTAACCGTCAAATTCACATATTAAGGTTAGCGGCATTTTTGGTAATATACAAAAAATTAGTATTTTAATTTTCAAAATTAAAAAAAAAGAAAGAAAAAAAGGTGACTTCTGCCATTCTCGACAGCGAAACCTTTGGCTGCTGGAAATGGCAACCAAGAGGGATAGTCTCCCCCCATGCTGCCATTTCCAAAGGGGAGATTTCCCTCCTTTTGCCATTTCCGGCGGCCAAAGGGTTGCCGGAAATGACAGCAAACACAGGGGGGGAGACTCCCCCCATTTTCTACCGTTTTTGGCTTTCTGGCACCCATCGGAAATGGCAAAAAAAAAGAGGTACTTGCTGCTATTTCCAACAGCAAGCATAGCTGTCATTTCCTTCAGTCAAAGGGTTGCTGGAAATGACAGCAAACGCAGGGGGAGACTCCCCCCGTTTTTGCCCTTTGTGGCACCTACTGAAAACGGCAGAGAAAAAAGGGGTGCTTGTTGCCATTTCCGACAACAAGCACAGCTGCCATTTCCAGCAGCCAAAGATTTCCAGCAGCTCTTTGGTTGCTGGAAATGGTAGAAGGAGAAGAGGGGGACTCTCCCTTTTCTTTTTTCCATTTTTTTAAAAGTTTTTTAATTAAAATATTAATTTTTTGAATGTTACTGAAAATACTCCTGACCTTACGGGTGAAGTTGACGGTTTCCGTCATCAAAAACGAAATTGGGGATTTTTTTAAAAATTGAGAATGTACAGAAGAAAAAATAAAATTTAGAAACATAATCTGTAAAAACGTGAAAGATTAGGGACGTTAGACGTAAAAAACCCAAAATTTAAACCCACCACTGGATATCGAGATTTATAAGTAAATAGTTTGTCTTTGATGCTTGTTTCGTCTCTGGGATGGGATTTCGGAATTTTAAACCAGTTTTTATGTGAATTGGTAAAGATACAAAATTTATTTGCGGATTTGTATTAATTAATTAATTAATTAATTTTAAAACCCCTGAGTTGTCACATTAATGTATTGTTCTAATAATTGAGGCGATGGCCGTGTTACGTTGGTCTTAATTTTGACTTGTACGATGCCATATCAATGTCAAAGTTTATTTACGTCAGCACAAGAAATTTTACAAATTTTGTCCCTCCGCCTTGTAGAACAGAAATCAATGCATTCTGCAACAATAAATTCTTTCGAGTCCCACAGAGAATCAGAGAAAAGAAAAGACCAATGCATTTTCCAACAACACTCCTGCTTGTTGTCTTATTTTTAGTAGCATGGCATATCCTGAGTTCAAACCTAAGGCGCCGGAGATCCGGCAAGTTACCTCCGGGGCCATATCCTTATCCGATTATCGGCAACATTCTTCAACTTGGGGAAAACCCGCATCAGTCACTAACCAAGCTCTCCAAAATGTATGGTCCTCTTATGCATCTAAGGTTGGGGAGCCGACATACAATTGTCGTCTCATCACCCGATATTGCTAGACAAGTATTACAAACACATGATCAAGTCTTTTCTTCTCGAACAATTCCTGAAGCAGCATCAGCGTATGATCATTCCAAGAAGTCTATAGCCTGGTTGCCTGTGGCCAGCCAGTGGCGAGAGCTTCGTAAAATTTGTAAAGAACAAATGTTTTCGTCATTCAGACTTGATGCAAGCCAGAGTCTTCGCCAAGAAAAGTTGAAGAAACTCTGACTTTGTGAATGATTGTTGCTCTAAGAATCAACTAGTTGATATTGGTAGTGCTGCCTTTATCACGTCGCTTAATCTGGTATCCACCACTCTTTTTTCGGTTGATTTCGCCGGCTTCGACTCGGATTCATCTCAAGAAACGAAAGAGCTTGTAAGGGGATTGATGGAAGTTGGAGCAGCTCCTAATTTGGCAGACTATTTCCCAATTCTGAAGTGCGTCGATCCTCAAGGAATCCGGCGCAGAACCAAATGTTATATCAGCAAAGTATTTGCAGTATTTGATGATTTGATCAATCAAAGATTGAAGTCAAGAAGCGAGTCCATGGATCATTCTAAGAAAAACGATGTACTAGAAGCCATCTTTGACTATAGCCAAGTAGACAAATCCGAACAAACCATTGATTTTCTGAAGCATTTACTTCTGGTGAGTCCTATTGTAACTGGATAATTGTCTTAGTACTCTCTTTGCGATCCCTTACTTGAGAAAACGATCAAATAACGGGGATATTTGAGTGCTGGAAAGATTATTAACTTGTGCAAAATACTAGGATTTATTTATCGCAGGGACAGATACTACTTCGAGCACGGTGGAATGGTTGATGACAGAACTAGTACGGAATCCTGAGAAAATGTGGAAAGCTAAAAACGAGCTACTTGCTGTCATCGGACGAAACAAACAGGTTGAAGAATCAGACATCTCAAGACTTTCATATCTGGAATCAGTTATCAAAGAAAACTTTAGGCGTCACCCTTCTGGCCCCTTTTTGATACCTCGAAAGGTAGAAGCTGACGTAGAAATTGAAGGGTATACAATCCCTAAAGATGCACAGATACTTGTCAATGTATGGGCAATTGGTAGAGATTCAAGCGTTTGGGCGAACCCCGACTCTTTTGAGCCTGAAAGGTTTTTAGAGTCTGAAGTAGACTACAGAGGTCAAAATTTCGAGCTTATTCCCTTTGGTTCAGGAAGGAGAATATGTCCGGGATTGCCGTTGGCACACAGAATGATTCCTCTGATGGTGGCAACTTTGATACACAACTTCGACTGGAAGCTTGAGGAAGGGATGAAACCTGAAGAAATTGACATAAGCGAGAAGTTTGGACTTTCCCTGCAAAAAGCCGTGCCTCTCAAGGCTTTTCCAATCGAACTGTGAAGCCTCAAATTCTGTACCACGTCACTCCCACCGCTCCTCATTGGATAAGTATTTCCTTCCCCCGCCCCCACCCCCCTCCTCTTTAAATTGTCAGTGACAAACAACAACCTTTAGTTGAATAATGTAATGTATCTCAATGCAAAACTGTTTTAGCAATCTGTTCTGGTTGCTCCTAATTCAGATATAACTTGCATCAAAATGACTATCAAGATGTCAAATGCAATAGAATTTAGACTGAATAAAAAAAAAAAATCAATACATCAGCCCGAAATGAGCAAATCTTCCGTTTATCTTTTGAACCATTGTTCTCGTCAAACTGCCAAGTACATTTTGCAGGGTTTATGCAGAAACCATATATGCTGATTGCTGAAGGAAGTTGAAAAGTCTCCTCCTGACTTCCTTTTACCTTTTATGTGACCATTGCTCGACCTTTTTCTGTTGGCAAAAGGGTTGAAAAACTTTCACGAGACAAAAAGCATGACAGCTACTAGAGGCTTCAAAACACCTTCCTACATATTACTCATCATGCTATACACCTCAGAAATATGCTGTCACATCCCAACCTTCCTCTCACGCTTGAATCATAAACAGAGACAACATTTTCACCCTCAAAAGTAAGCCAAATTGTAAGAAGTTTGAGGGAATATATATATATATATATATATATGGGAAAATCAGAATGTCACTGCACTTGATGTTGTTGTAAGAAGCCAAAGCCCGTTCGGCATCCGTGGTGCTTGATATCCAAATGTGCAATCTGACTCCATCTTAGCACCAGCTAATGTTGATAAAAAAAAAAAAAAAAAAGGCGCAGAACTTTAACTTGTCGGAGCAACCTTGGATCTTTTAGCAGTGCGGAGAGTGAAAAGCTTTTTCACAGAAGCAACTGGGTCATCCACCTGTACAGAAGGTAACAAAATTACAATTGACAAATAAATTTATATAATAAAGGAAGATGCGGAGGCTCTCTCTTCTTCATCTTCTTCTTTTCTTTCCACAGTACCATTAACACAAAATTGAACAAAAAGGCCTGACGACCATCAGGTAAAATGACACTTTCAGCCATCATAATAAAATAATCACCACAATAATCAAACAGCTAAGGAACAACAGTGCACCATGAACCAGGCAATAACATGCAAATGTCGTGAACCACAGAAGTAAACATCAAAGCCATAATCAAATTTCAAGTTTTCAACTACTATGCATAGAACGTCAATACATAATGGACCTCAAACACAAACTTACTAGCACTCTTTTGATCCGTGTGAAACAGATAACAATCTAAACTGAGTACTTGAGAAGTTCGAAGTTTTCTTCTTGAGGGGCACAGGCACTATTTCTTTATATCATGCATCTTGGATGGAATCTGTAATTCTTGAATTCATTTCTTAAGTAATTATATTCATGAGCACCCCTATATCTCTCTCTCTCTCTCTCTGTGTCTCTGTGTGTGTGTGTGTGAGAGAGAGAGGGGGGGGAGAGAGAGAGAGAGCATATTTCTCTCATGGTAGTGGCTACTTAAATATTTTCCTTACCTGGATCAAGGAAGATGTTGCATTTTTCCATGAGTGCCCTTGTAAAGCAGAAAGCACTTGTTGCCATCCAGGAACAGAATTTCCACTTGACACAATCCAGGGGCAAAAATGCCTGTGCTGCTTGATTGGATCAAACTCCATTACTTTGTCGGCTGATGGCAGATTTTGATAATCATCTACACGAGAATATATTTTAATAATCAAAAGCAAGAAAGTTCAGTATAAAGGTAAGCAGATGTGCTATTCTTAACTAGCTTCCACACCACCAACAACAAACCTTAAACTAAATGCAGCAGGGTGGGTTGGGTGGATATAAGAAAGAAAGAAAGAAAGAAAAATATCCAAGCAGACAGATCGAAGATAATACTACCCAAGCAGACAGATCGAAGATAATACTGGACAAAAATATGAAGTACTAGGAAATTAAAGTTGAAATACATGTAAATAGAAATTTACTTACTCGTGCTGCAGGAAGCACTTTTTTGTTTAGCTGGTTCCACTAGAACGAGCCCCCTCTCATCTTGAACATTACTTTGGTTGCTTCCTTGATCACCATTGTCTGCTTCAGCCGGCATTTCTCTGTTAGTCTCACTAGCTTCACCATTTCTACTTGAAGCATTACCCTCAGAAATTGAGCAAGAAAACTCTCCTGCATGTGGCCTATCATCACTAACTTCTGAATCAAATGTCCTTTCAGTTCCACTTGCTGGCCCATTTTCATCTACAACAGCAACTTCTACATTTTGAGTTACTGCTGTTTTGTTTTCAGAGATCAAATATTGTTTACTTGTTACAGAAGTTTCCTCCGTTGACATATCTTGGTTTGCCATTGGTTGCAGCACACTTTTTTGAAATAATACATGGCCCTTAGGCTCGGCCTCAGCTGAAATTCTAGCCCTCAAACTCTGCCCAATGACAGGTAAAGATATCATTGCTCTATAATTCTGCTTCGCCGGCGGAGGACCACCAGCAATCGTGAAACTAAAATTTTGTGGTCTTTCATTAGGAAATGTGGA
>CAVNYN010269745.1:0-11180 GCA_963692815.1 Nyctanthes arbor-tristis
TGAACTTACAACGATATATTACTAAAAAAGTTGAACTTACAACGATGTATTACTAAAAATGGATTTTGAGCAGAAGTCTATCTTTGGACATTATTGTGCAATTAGTTCCGGTCTTTGTATTTTTTGCACTCTCATCCTCAACATATTTCTTTTACAGATTTCATCGTCAATGACCATCAATATTAAATTTCTCCATCTTTTAGAAGGGTAATTAATTAAGATTTGTAAAAAAATGTCCCAAAATCATTAGTGTTATTGTATAAAAGTTAATTTTATTTTATTTTTTAAATATTGATAATTATTTTCAATTTGTTTTCAAAAATGCTAGTTCGTTTAGAGTATTATATTATTTGTAATTCTTTCTAATTGTAAATTGTGCGTGAACAAAAATATCCTTTGAAAAATGGGGGAAAAATTCATACATGGATATTAAGGATGGAATCTGCAAATGAAATCTGGATAAAAGTGTCAAAAGAACAAAAAATAGGCCCAATTGCAGAATAATGTGCATAAATGAAAGGACTTTTTATGCCATTTACCAGATTATTAAAAAATTAAAGACAGATCTATTGATATCAATAGCTGCACGGAAATTGTGTGAAGGGAAATGTAGAAGTCGTTAACTCCGCCTTAAAAAAAGTTTTAACTTTGTTTATTGTCTATAGAGTTAAATGTGAAAGGAGATAAATAACCCGTCTACACAAATTTATCTTCTTTTATTATTACTACAGTGTCAAAAATACCACTCCCTTCGTCTCAATAAAATATGCCCACTAAAATGGACTTGTATTTCTTTTTCGTCTAGTCCCAAATTATAGGTCTTTTTCTTTTTCTTTTTTTTTTTATTGATGTATAGTTGAAATTTAGTTCACTCATTTACCCTATTTAATATGTAACGTTATCAATAAAATAAAACTTTTAAAGTGAAATTAATTCTAGCGTAAGTTTAATTAGTAGTCTCCAACCTTTTAACTTTTACACAATCTTGTCCCCATTTTTTTTCTCGCCTCATGGATTCCCAGCGTTCATATAATGATCGAGTTTTGTCTTTCCGTCAAGTTTCCATCTATTTTTTGGTTTAACCCTATAAAATGACAATTTTATCCTTACATTCTCAAAAGGTTAGGGTCTAGAGGTGAAAATTACCCTAAATATAAAAAGAAAATAGAAATTTGAAAAAGAAACTAGAAATTTGAAAAAGAAAAACATTAAAAATGAATATAATTGAAAAAGAAAAATATAAAAATAAAATTTAATTATTTCCCACTCACCCAATCCCATGTTTGCCATCTGATTGCATTTTATCATGAATCCATTTCTCTTAGAGAGAAGCTTTATGGAGTTATTTATTTTTAAATACTTCTAAGGAAAAAAATATGACACAAATACTTGTTTCCATCATACTTTTCTTTTTATAATTTTATGAATTATGACATCTTGTACCGAATAATATTTTTACTCTAAAAGTTTTATTACAATTGTAGTTTATATTTTCGAAAAAAATAAAAAGTATCATCTTATAAATACCGTAATATATAAAATTTATATCAAAAACCTAAAAATAAAATAATAGGTAACATAGACAAAATAAACTAAATTAATTGATGTATAACATAGTCAGATAGTGAAACTATAATTTATCATTATCATTAAATCACTGTCACTATTTATTAAAGGAGAAACATATCCACACAACATATTTGATAATTACACCATATTTTTTTCAACGCGAAGATACCAAGTCTTTGTTCCTCTTGTAGAATTTGTGTAAGTTTTTATTACATTTTTTTCTTGAATCATTCATTTAGCTATCATCTCATGTTCATAATGATATGAAATAATAAAAAATTTGTTTGCGTACTATAACTAATTGTATTTTATAAGATGGTACTTTTATTTTTTACAAAAATTTAAATTTTTCCTGTAATGAAATTTTTTGAGTAAAAATATCATTCGATGGAAGTTGTCATAATTAATAAGTATAAAAAGAAAAATATTATAGAATTAAATTCCTTATAAACAATTAAAAATAAATATCAATTTCGTCAGGCTCCTCATCCATGGGAAATAAATCCTTGGGGAATTGTAATCGGAGGACAAACATAGACTGGGTGGGCTGGAAATAATTAATATTTATTTTAAAATTTTTCCTTTTTAAATATATTCATTTTTAAATTTTTCTCTTTTTCAATTTTATTTTATATTCTAATGTAATTTTAACCTTTAGTCCCCAAACTTTTGAGAATGTAAGGATAAACTCATCATTTTATAAGAGTTAAACAGAAAAATAGACACGAACTTGACGGAATAATGAAACCCATTAGGGGCCTAGGAGGCGAGGAAAAAAATGGAGAAAATATCGTGTAAAATCTGAAAAGTTGGGGACTAATCGTGAAATTTACCCTTACTTCTGGCCAAAAAAGGCTACGTGGACGGAGTCAGTACATCAAAGTCGATAAATATTTTCTGACTGTTTCTCCGACCTTCGTCTCGTATGCTCTCAATTTCCTCTCCTTCATCGATCGGGCTCTCTTCTCCGACTCTGTTAATGGCGCTTCTCAATTTATTTCTGCAAGATAGCGCCTGTGATGGAAATGAGTGATTTTGGGTAAAAATATCTCTAATCAAGAAATATTGTACAGATTCTACTTTTGATATTCTTGTGTCAGGATTCTTCTTTTGTCAGTTGTAATCACGATTTTTTTCTTCTTTCTGCTGAAGCTTTTTTTGTGCCATATCCTTGCTTTAAGTGCTGTCTGTATTGTATTTCCCTGCTTCCGTGGTAACAAAAATTGTTGTTGTTGTTGTTGTTGCTTATTTCTTTAATTTTTCAAGGCTGCTGTAAGTTCGAATTCTAGGTTTTGTTTTTCTGCATCTGGGGTCAATATGGTATTAGTAGAGGTATTCAGAAATCCACTTGGGGGAACTATTTCATCAGACGGATATAACCACCAATTTCAGTTGAGTTATAGTTCAACTTGGAATGCATTTAGACCTCGTTTATCATATCTTAGAAGGGAACCGAAAGCAATGAAAATTTGCATCAGAATTCTGGTGGCCCAAGCTGGGGAGTCTGGCATTTGCTCAAGAACTGGTTACCGAAGAATGATAAAAGTGGGTTTTCTTTATAAGCCGATAGAAATTGTTATTTCTTGCCGTATGCCAATTAATGTTGCTAGTGATGAGTTTGAGTCTGTATGTGAAGAAGAAAGGGTGCAGATTCTAAAAGAAAATGTGGATATTGGTGAAAATTGCATGCAGCAGAGATTGCCACCTTGGGGTAATTTGGCTGATCAGAATTTGGAAGCTCAGAATTATGGCGTCAGTGCTTCAAGGGATTCCAAAGGAGCAGTGGCTGAAATTGAGGATGGATTATGTTTCTTGGAGGAAAGGGATGAAGAGGTATTGTCAAAAAGGATTTTGAACCTCAGCAGATTAAATAAAGTTACAAGTGTGTTAGAATTGTACAGATCTATGGTGTTTTCTGGTTTGCAGCCAAATTTACATGCTTGTAATTCACTTCTTTCCTGTCTCTTAAGGAATGAAAGACTCGAAGATGCCTTGAAAATCTTTGATTTTATGAAGGCTGGTAAAAGGATTTCTGGCCACACTTATAGCTTGGTTCTAAAAGCAGTTGCCAAATCTTGGGGATCTGATGCAGCATTAAGCATGTTTGAGGAAGCTGAAAGAGACAGAAGTAGCAAGAAATATTTTGATGTAGTTGTTTATAACACTATGATATCGATCTTTGGACAAGTTAATAACTGGGTGCAAGCTGAGAGGATGTGGAGAAGTTTAAAGGATAATTATCATCTAGGGACTGTAGTCACATATCGGCTCCTAGTTTGCATATTCGTTCGCTGTGGCCAGAATGAACTAGCGCTTGATGCAGACCACGAAATGGTCAGGAATGAGTTAAGTCCGAGTAAGGATGCAATGCAAGCTGTTATTGGAGCCTGCTCGAATGAGGGGAAGTGGGATTTGGCACTAAATGTCTTCGAGAGTATGTTAAACAGTGGGATGAAACCAAATCTAATAGCACATAATGCTTTAATTAACTCACTTGGGAAAGCTGGCAAGGTTGAACTTGCATTCAAGGTCTTTGGTACATTGCAATCATTTGGACCCGCACCTGATGAATACAC
Organism: Nyctanthes arbor-tristis; assembly: GCA_963692815.1. Taxonomy (NCBI): domain Eukaryota; kingdom Viridiplantae; phylum Streptophyta; class Magnoliopsida; order Lamiales; family Oleaceae; genus Nyctanthes; species Nyctanthes arbor-tristis. The sequence goes on from CAVNYN010269745.1 coordinate 4,146, forward strand.
ATGGAATGCACTTCTTGGCTCAATGTACAGGGCAAATGAACATGCTGATGTTCTTCGGCTTTTTGAAAGCATTAGAAGGGATCATAACTCTACCTTGAACCTGCACATATATAACACCACTTTGATGTCTTGCAAGAAGCTTGCATTATGGGATAGAGCACTCCAACTACTGTGGCAGATGGAAGCTCTTGGTTTCTCTGTTTCCACTTCATCATATAACCTTGTCATTGGAGCTTGTGAGACTGCGAGAAAGCTAAAGGTTGCAGTGCAAGTTTACGAACACGTGGTTCACCGAAATATATCTCCAGACACATTCACTTTATTGTCACTGATAAGAAGCTGCATTTGGAGTTCTCTTTGGAGTAATGTAGAGGAAATCTTAAAGGTAAGTGTTTGCGTGACTAGACTATGTTTTCAGCTTTATTTATTATTTTTTTTTTTTAGCTCTACATGATGCTTACTTGTAATGCAGCAATCCGCACCAAACGGATCTCTATATAATGCTGCTATTCAAGGTATGTGCTTGAGGAGCAAGACTCATTTAGCAAGAAAACTATATGCCAAAATGCGTGAGATTGGCCTTACACCTGATGGCAAAACACGGGCTTTAATGTTGCAACACTTGACCAAAGATTGAACTGAGAGGAAAGAGTTGCACTTCCCTTCATTGACTAATTTGTCATGTGAACCACAAGATTACATCGAATCAAACCAACCACTCAGAGTTGTGGAGCTAAGAAGACCACCGGACTGGTGTCAACATCTATGCCGACTATATTCATTTTTTAATGCAATTGCTTTCACCATATCCTAATTTACTCAAATAATCAGGCAGAAGTGCAGAGAGCCGACTCGTCAGTTGAGAGACTGAATGCGGACATTTGTGTTAGACGGAAATCTTGTTGCTGTCCAATAACAAAGAAGCAGCGGAATATTTATGCCTGCACGGTCAATCTCATCTGGCGTTCAAGGACGATAAAAACTCAGTGTAACAATATTTATGCGTCTTCAGCTGCAAATTTGTACCATTATGCCCTACTGAATTACCTTAAAACAAAACACAGGAAAGTTGATTCGAGTATACATCCCCTGGATGATGCAAATGCCACAGGCAAGGAAAAGACTTGATCCTTTCCGCCAGTGTAGTGCCGAAGGTGTGTATATATATATGTGTATATATATATATATATATATCTATATCTAGTTTCAGTAATAATGCAAACAAAAATGCTTTAAATCTTGCGGTGTATATGTTGATTTGGGATCTTTTGCCCCCATAATACTTGCAATGTAATTCATTCAAAATTTATAAAGCGTAAATTTACATCACGGATACAAATGATCCGCGCAAAGCAGTTAGTGAACCAGAATTACTAGGGTGTGAGTCGAAGAAACGGGGAGTTGCATCTTTGTCTTCTGTCCAGCTGTTTTCCTTTTATTCCTTTCTTATTAATATCCTTTCCAAAATCCAGCATGTGACTGTAGATTTGTAGTGAATGGAGAAAGGTATTACCACTTAGAAGCAACATATCCTCAGAGTGACTGGGAGAAAGCTTCTTGGTCTTCAGAGGATGTATCTGAACCAGATCCCAATCTTCTGAAAACTAGCTTCTGCTGCGGCAGCTGGCCATTGGCAAATGCTGTGACTTCGGTATCTATCAACACTGTATCCTCATCCTTAAAATCGCCTCTCAATATTCCCTTGGCGAGCTCATTTTCAACATATTGTTGGATCACCCGCTTCACTGGTCTGGCACCATAGTTTGGATCATACCCAAGACTTCCAAGGAGTTGAACTGCAGCATCGCTCACCTGAATTTTCATCTTCTTATCTGTTATCCTCTTTTGTACACGTTCCAACTGTCAAGAAAAAGGCAAGGATTAGCTCAGGCTAAATTCCATCTTAAACGAATTTCTCAACACAAATAAACCTAAGGGACAATAGTATTCCTATTTTATCTGAAAATAGTAAACAGGACAAGGATTAGCTCAGGCTAAATTCCATCTTAAACGAATTTCTCAACACAAGTGAACCTAAGGGACAATAGTACTCCCATTTTATCTGAATATCGGCCTCATGCATAATCTTTGAGTTGATCATCAACCCAGGAAACACAGGAAAACCTAATTTAGATAACTCGAGCAAACTGAACCACTTCATATCTGTTATTTCAGAATTATATAGGTTTACTTTTAATATTTTCACCTATGTAATATTTTAAGAACTAATACTGTCAACCTGAATCCACCCATTATATTAAGAAATTATTGAAGAACTGGAACATGCTCAACTTAGCACCCATTACGTTCTCTTTCTACATAAAAACATTAACTAGAGTTGAGTATAAATTAAAGGTGAAGACTTGTGTATTACACTTGCATCCCATCAGATGAGTGGCTGTGATTTGTTTGGCTCACTCACATTTTGAAATAGAAATATAATGCTAATAGGTTTTCAAGCCACTGAAGAACAACTAACCTGTAACCTGACGATACTGCTAATCTGTTCACGGTCGAGAGGCTGGAATACTATGTATTCATCAACACGGTTCATGAATTCAGGACGGAAAACTGATCTGGCAGCCTCCATTACCCTCTGCTTTATAGTTTCATAAGCCATCTCCTTTGGCATTGTGTCATCATCCGTGTTGAGTATATACTGGGAGCCCACATTGGACGTCATGATGATTACAGTGTTTGTGAAACTCACGGTGCGACCCTGTGAGTCTGTCACCCTACCGTCATCCAGGATTTGAAGGAAAACATTAAATACGTCAGAATGAGCCTTTTCTATTTCATCAAACAAAATAACTGCATATGGCCTCCTGCGAACAGTCTCTGTTAACTGCCCTCCTTCTTCATATCCAACATAGCCGGGGGGAGCTCCAATCAAACGAGAAACTGCATGCTTTTCCATGTACTCACTCATATCAATCCGCACTAGAGCTTCTTCAGTGTTGAACAAATAGGAAGCAAGTGTCTTTGCCAGCTCTGTCTTCCCAACTCCCGTTGGACCCATGAACATGAAGCTAGCAATTGGACGATGGGGATCTGAAAGGCCTGCACGGGATCTTTGTATAGCTTCTGCTACAGATCTTACTGCCGGATCTTGTCCAATAACGCGTTTATGTAGTACTTCCTCCAAATGCAACAGCTTCTCCCTCTCTGATTGTTGTAGTTTAGAAACAGGGATTCCTGTCCATTTACTAACAATCTCGGCAATATCATTACCAGTAACTTCTTCCCTAAGCATGGACTTTCCTGACTTCATATACTCATCCAGTTCTTTCTCTGCAGTTACAAGTTGTCGCTGCAGAGAATTTAGGCTCCCGTACTTCAGTTCAGCTGCACGGTTGAGGTCATACTCCCTCTCAGCTTGCTGGATCTCTACATTTACTCTGTCAATCTGTCAAAGGAGAGTTTTCTTAGGTGATAAAGTGTAACTAGCAGAAGTTTTCTTAGTTACTACAGACATAATTCCCCTCATCCCTCAATGTCTTGGTCTTCCACGTGAAACTTTTAAGGGCAGAATCACATTTTGACAGGGCCATTCTATTGCATATACTCTTCAGAGCTTTTTGAAGAGAGAGAATGGGGGGAAAAACCACTTGTATGAACTGGTAACCATATCATCCTCAAAAAAATAAAATGAGGAAAAATTGAGAATACCTTATTGAAAAAAATTATAGAAATACCAAGACAAAATGCATACCTCTTCCTTAATAGATTGTATCCGTGTCATGACAGTCTTTTCATGCTCCCATTGCTCATTCAGCTCAGCTTGTCTCTGCTTCAAAAGCGACAACTCTGCCTCAAGGCGATTTAGCCTATCTTTTGATGCTTTGTCAGTGTCATTGGTAAGAGATAGCCTTTCCATCTCAAGTTTCAGAACTGCACGGTTAATTTCATCAAGGGCTGTTGGCTTTGAGGTAATCTCCATTTTCAATTTGGCTGCTGCTTCATCAACAAGGTCGATAGCTGCAATGAAATAAACATATTAGCACTGGCATCGTCGTTTAATGCTTTGATCAGATCCGCTGATTCCAGTAAGGAAGAGTGACTCAGAATAATCAGAGACTCTGGAACTTGCACTTCAGATGAAAAAATTGTCATCCTAATTACTCCATATTGAAAATAATACTTCCCAGTGGCTTTCTTTTTTCCCTCTTTGTTTATATATAAGTGATAACACGGTCATGCAGTGCAAAAAAACTCTATTTTATCCAATATATGTAAATTAAAAGAAACCAAGTTTATTGAATTTGATCTTGAAAATGTTTGTCGAAATAAAATCTGAAACAAGAACTCTCACACAATGCCTACTTAACTTGTGACTAGATTTGGGACGAGCAAAGTGTAACAAGGTAGAATGAGTGGTGAAGATTTGATGGATGTTTGAAATGTGTGGTTGTAACGAAATTGTTCTCCTCGTAAAATCATTGGTAGGCAAGATTATAACGAGAAAAGAAAAATGAAAAACGGACACCCTTCAGTGTCATACCTTTGTCAGGTAGGAAACGTCCACTGATGTAACGATCCGACAGAATTGCAGCTTCAACAAGGGCACTATCTGAAATACGTACCCCATGGTGCAGCTCATACCTTTCACGTAGTCCCCGAAGAATCGAGATGGTATCTTCTACTGAAGGTTGGTCAACATAAACTTGCTGGAACCTGCGCTCCAAGGCTGGATCTTTCTCAATATACTTACGGTATTCATCCAGAGTGGTTGCACCAATGCATCGTAGCTCTCCGCGACCAAGCATGGGCTTCAAGAGATTGCCAGCATCCATTGCACCATTGGTAGCACCTGAAGACAATCAAAACATTTTTTTAAACTACATGTATAATTGGTTTCAAAGAAACCAACATTGTAACACATCAAAGCAAAACGTCAAAAGAAATTAATTGATCAGAGATAGGCATTACCAGCACCAACCACTGTGTGAATCTCATCAATAAATAGGATTATTTGGCCCTCTGAATCAGTGACTTCCTTGAGCACAGCCTTTAATCTATCCTCAAATTCTCCCCGGTATTTTGCACCGGCAATGAGTGCTCCCATATCGAGGGATATCAGCTGCATCAAGATGTGTAAGGGATTTTTTTTCCGCATTTGTTACTTTTTTCATACATTTATGATCATGAAAATTTTGAAGTTATAAATATCCATTACTTACCCTACGATTCATTAAAGCCTGAGGTACGTCTCCCTGGACAATCCTTTGAGCAAGCCTGTCAAACAAGGAACAAGATCCTAGATGAGAAGCTGAATTATATATAAAAAATCCTGAGGTCAGCCAAATTTGAGAACCACAGTTATCAGAATGAGTTTTTTTACTGTTAACTCTCTCTAAACATTGCCAAGTTAATGCTTAGATGCTCTGCGCCTTTTTTCGTGTAACAAAACCATGCTCAATTCAGATGGTTGACTATTTCCAAATGCACAATTATGATGTAAACCAAGGTTGGCCAAATATGTGCAACGCAGTATTGATAAACCTTACAACTTACCCTTCAGAGATTGCAGTTTTTCCAACACCTGGCTCACCAATTAGAACAGGATTATTCTTTGTTCTCCTAGAAAGAATCTGAATGCATCTACGTATTTCATCGTCTCTTCCTATAACGGGATCCAGCTTTCCTGATCTAGCCATCGCCGTTAAATCCTTTCCATATTTGTCCAATGCTTCATATTTCCCTTCAGGGTCTGCAAAAGACAATGCAGATTAGACTTCCCCTGATGTGAATGACTATAAGGAGAGGAAAAGAAAGAAATAAAAGAAAAGCACAGCTCAATGACAAGTCCCTCCTCAAAGCAACACAAAAAGACACACATCTATCTCACGAACCAAACTGCACTGCATATTTTCTGAATGAACTAAGGAATACACATAATAACACAATCAAGGAAAACAGTTGTTACCTTGGTCAATAACCGTCTGGCGCCCCCTTATGGTCTGAATAGCATCTTTTAGAGTTTTCAGGGAAATTTGGAAATCCTTAAATAATTGTTTCCCAAACCGGTTATCCTGTGCGAAGCCAAGCACTAAATGCTCTACCGATACGAACGAGTCACCATACTCTTTCTTGAACTCCCTGGCTCGCTGTATAAGTCCTTCAAGATCTCTTCCCAGCATTGATCCTGCTGAATCACCTAGAACCTGATATTTTCCACCATGCCCAAAATTTATTCAGGTCATTTATATGACAAGTAGAAATTGAAAATATAGACTAGTCAAGAAAAATGTCAAAGTTTTATGCCAAGAATTGATTGAAGATCACAAGCATTATTGGGCATAATGACGGCTTCGCCAGCAACAAAGCAAGTGCCCAAAATATTTGAGTATTTGAGTATCACTCATAGTGTCAGAGACAGCACCCCCAACCAAAAAAGGAGGACAGATAACAATCAGTGGATGCAATTATTTCTTAGCAAGATTGAAGATACATTCAGCTTTCAATATGTGCATCCAATTAAAAGAATTCTAAGCAAATTAAATTCACATTAAGCAATGGAGAGACACAGTCCTCTGATACAAGTAAGACGACAGTGGGCGCGGAAGCTACCTTTGGTTGACGTTGAATGTACTTATCCGTAGCTTCTAAAAGTCGAGTATTATCCACACCGGACTTTGAGAATATCCGACGAGCAAGCCCATTCTTCTGCTCCAGAAGAGCCTTCATCAGATGTTCCGTCTCCACTATCTGATGCTTGTTTTCCTTGGCCACTTCCGGTGACGAGACAATTGCTTGCCACGCCATTTCCGTAAACTCTTGCTGTGTAATCTGCAATGCAGAAAAAGAAACCCAGAACATGAAATCACGAGAAATTAATTAAAGCAAAATTCTTGAAAAAGAAAAGAAGAAATGATCAATAATAAGCTCACTTACCCTTCCACTGGACGCCTCACACCGAACAACAAATGCCCCCGAATTCCTCCCAACTTTATCACGTTTCCTTCCAAAAACAGCATCCCTCTGCTTCAATTTCAATGAATTTAGGGTTTTCAAATCTGCAGGTTTGGCCGAGAA
>CAVNYN010269746.1:0-74217 GCA_963692815.1 Nyctanthes arbor-tristis
GATACGACGATCAACACAAACTTGGCAAGGGAGGTTTTGGGCAAGTTTGTGTTGGTCGTCGTATCTCTGGTGGTACCAGTAGTGATAGAAATGGCCCAGGAGCCATAGAAGTATGGACACTGCTCATGCTAGATTTAAAATTTACCCTCTTTTCTCTAGAGCAGGGACATAATATCGTGTGAACTTCTCAGGTGGCTCTAAAATTCGAACATCGTAATAGTAAAGGATGTAACTATGGCCCACCTCATGAGTGGCAAGTTTATAAGTAAGTATATTCAAAGTTATGCTGCTGCAATTGGACATTTTATTTTTGTAGTGGCTCATTCATATATCTCATTTGTACAGCACTCTAGGCGGAAGTCACGGTGTACCACGAGTGCACTACAAAGGCCGACAAGGTGACTATTATGTGATGGTATGTTAATGATACTTTTACTTCCCTTTCTCTGTTGATACTTTTTTTAATTTTTTAATCTTTGGAGTTGTTATCTATGTTAGTTTGGTTATTATAAATAGATTTGACTTTTTCAGGTCATGGATATGCTTGGACCTAGCTTATGGGATGTTTGGAACAACAACTCTCATACGTGAGTGCAAATAGCCCCCATTCACGAACCATTTTTATTTAAAATCAGAATCTGGTCAAAGCAATCATATCCACATATTTCATAGGACCCACATGTACTAATCTTCACCATTTGTTTCAAAAAAACCATTTCTACTTTTAAATAGGAATGGTTTGTGAACGGGCTCTAACCAGTGATGAATCGTCGTTTGGTTTTAACTTTCAATATCAACAGTTGATGCTGGTGCTTAATTAAATCTTTTTACTTGTTACATCCAGGATGTCCATTGAAATGGTGGCATGCATTGCAATTGAAGCAATATCCATCTTGGAAAAAATGCACTCCAAGGGGTGAGATTTTCTTTGCTGGCAGGACTTTCCCCCCTTCAATTTAAGATGTGTTAGTCTGCTTGAGTTTACTTTTCATCAAATTCGGCTCTCACTCCTCAAGTCTGACCTTTTCTCTTTTTCTTTTCTCCAGTTATATTTTTTTAAAAGTAATTTTTCCTAGCAGTTCTTAGTTTCCTTGTTATGTTATTTCCCTCGTTCCCCCTTTCCCTCTTTTTGGTTTGTTCTATTTTCCATTAATAACTTGGAATGGTTGATATATGCTTGTCAACATGGCAGATAATCAGAAAAGAAATGGGTCTGCAATATTCAGAATGTACTAAATATAATTCTATACTGTTAAAAATATATATGTAGTAGAGGTTGCGAACTGGATGCTTAACAACTTGGTTACAGCGGTGATTGCAATTTCCAATGAGGGAAGTGTCTATCCCAGACTACTTTCTTTAGGAGATCGAGCCATGGATCATTAGTCGTTACTGATCAACATAACGTATTTTAGCAGATCCTACCAGATGAAATCAAAAGAAAGTGTGTTGCTATGTTTTTTCTGTTGCTACAGTAGCTCGTATAATTTTCACCTCTTCATATTAATGACCTTTTTTGGCAGTGGCAGTAAAGTAGTTCCAATGCAAAACAAAAATTAAACAGCATCTCTCTCTCTCTCTCTCTGCGCTTATGTTTAATCGTTCGAGTTTTTTGCTTGAGAGCAACTGTAGCATCCCCTACAGCCGAACAAGTTACCAGATCTATTTTTCTCAATAGAGATCACTAGAATAATTGGTGTCCTTCGGTTGATGGTAGTTTAGAGAGTGAATTTCATTTCAGACTCGTTGGGATTTGGGATTGATACAATAGAAGGAAAATGAAAGAGAGAAGAATTATTTGGATGCAGTGTCTAATCAGTCAGCAAATTGATGTTGGGATATTTTCTTTGTAAATTGATGTGTCTGATCCTACATTGCTTCAACATTGAGATCGGAAGAGCACACGTCTATTACTCCAATATCACAATGGATGCCTTTCTTGCTTATGTTCAGAAATAAATAATATTATTTTGCGAATGTATCGCATATGACCTTTAGGCTAATATCTTAGCAAGTGGCAGGTACATTCATGGGGATGTGAAGCCTGAAAATTTCTTGCTTGGTCCACCTGGAACACCAGATGAGAAATAACTTTTCTTGGTTGATCTTGGTTTAGGTACTTCATTTATTCAACCATTCCCCTGGTTTCAGTTTTTACTCCGTAATAATTTTTTGAATCTCCCTGCAAATTCTGTTTGTCAATTAGCTACTAGATGGAGGGACGGGAATACTGGTCTGCATGTTGAATATGACCAAAGACCAGATGTTTTCAGGTATCGGCATCCAAATGGATCAAAACTTGTCTAATGCAGAAAGTTCTTTTTTATTCATAACTTTGTTCTGTTTTTTGATGACTTTTCTGGTCGGGATGTTGATTACTACTTTGTTTATCTCAGGGGAACTGTTCGATATGCCAGTGCTCATGCTCATTTAGGTAGAACTGGTAGCAGGAGAGATGATTTAGAATCTCTTGCTTACACACTCATTTTCCTTCTGCGGGGACGTTTGCCTTGGCAAGGGTACCAGGTTTGTCTCCTGGACTTCTGAAACTAAAACTTCACATCCTTGGTTCTTCGGTGTCCTTCCATTTGTTTCCCGTTATTTTTTCTTCTGGGCAGCAGTTCTTCATTTCTTCTTTGCTTGACATGATTATGCTTCTCTATAGGGTGAGAACAAAGGTTTTCTCGTTTGCAAGAAGAAGATGGCAACGTCATTGGAGGCTCTTTGCTGCTTTTGTCCTCAACCTTTCAAGTTGTTTGTGGAATATGTTGTGAATTTGAAATTTGACGAGGAACCAAATTATGCTAAATGTATATCCCTTTTTGATGGGATTGTAGGACCAAATCCAGATATCAGACCTATTAACACAGAGGGCGCACAGAAGGTGCTTGTCATTTTCTTTAATTTTTTTCGTTAGGCTGACTGATAAATATTCACACAAGGAGAGATTGGCGCCACATCTAATTTCACATTTGGCATATGAAGCTAATCTATCAGGTTGGTCACAAGAGAGGCAGGTTAACTTTCGAAAATGAGGAAGATGAACAACCAAGAAAAAAGGTTCGAAATGGAATGCCTGCTACACAATGGATTAGCATTTATAATGCTCGCAGACCCATGAAGCAAAGGTATATGTTTCCTCTGTTTTTGAAACTGTTTGTCTTAGATGACCTCAAATAAAGCATTGCCTGGCTAATTTTATTTGTGCATCTGCTTGTGGCGGGATGTTCTTTGGGCTTTTATTTTGTCTGGTTTCTTCTTGTACACACACACTACGTCTTCAATTTCGTGATTCTTATTGTGTTGAAATTTAAGGTATCACTATAATGTGATGGACGCAAGGCTTGCCCAGCACATTGAAAGAGGAACAGATGATGGCCTATATATCAGCTGTGTTTCATCTTGAAAAAATTTGTGGGCACTAATAATGGATGCAGGCACCGGCTTCAGTTCACAAGTTTATAACCTATCGCCTTTCTTTCTTCACAAGGTACAGTAAGGACTGTTTTCCAAACCTTTAGTTATTGATAAGCTTTCTTTTAATATAGCAACGATGACAATTGACAAAATTCAGCTTGTCATCTCTTTGATGTGTAATTCTCATGTTTGTCAGGAATGGATAATGGAGCAATGGGAAAAGAATTATTACATTAGTGCAGTTGCGGGAGCTACAAACGGGAGTTCATTAGTAGTAATGTCAAAAGGTAAGTGTTTAGGCATGGATGCTTCAACTCCATAGTGTTACTGATGTTTGCTGCATTTGACTCAGGTTTGATTTAATTAAACTCGACGCTCTTCCGATCTATTTGCAACAGTCTTACAAAGTGAGTGAATCTTTCCCGTTCAAGTGGATAAACAAAAAGTGGAGGGAAGGTTTTTATGTCACTTGCATGGCGACTTCTGGAAGTAGATGGGCAGTTATCATGTCTCGTGGTGCCGGATTTTCAGACCAGGTTTCTTGTACAAATTGATCTTCCTTTCCAATGCCTTCTTGTTTCCACTCTGATAATCTTGGCTAAACACATGTTCATGTTTTAGGTTGTGGAGCTGGATTTTCTTTATCCAAGTGAAGGGGTTCATCGGCGGTGGGACGCTGGATATCGTATAACTGCTACTGCAGCAACTAGTGACCAGGCAGCTCTCGTTCTAAGCGTGCCCAGAAGAAGACCAACTGATGAAACGCAAGAGACCCTTCGGACTTCTGCCTTTCCCAGTACACATGTCAAGGTGGTTCTCTCATTTAAAAGTCTCGGTCTTCTTGTGGCATCTCTTTTATATTGCTTGCAAGTTATTCCTTGCACATTAACAAATAACTTGCACCTTTTTTCCTGCCGAATTGCAGGAAAAATGGGCAAAGAATCTGTATATTGCATCTGTTTGTTACGGCCGTACAGTTTCATAGAGCTGCTAGATTTCTAAATTGACCTTGAATAATCTCAAAGATGAAGACGAACTGGACAAACAAGCCGGAAGAAAGAGACTGGATTCTGTGTAGGCATCCAGGTTTAAGGTTTTCCTAGTTGTAGTTACAGTAGGGAAGTGAACTGGGGCCTGATTTCTGTTGTGTGTATTTTGGCTTTACTGAAGGCTCCTCTGCATTGCAATGCAAAGCAAAGTTGAAGATGGTAGGCTTTTTCCTCTTCCTTATTGCCATAAAATGTGTATAGTCGTCCGTAATAAAGTGTCTACGTTTCTAAGGCCTTTACACTCAGATTGTCAAATTCCATGTTTTGTGATGGAGCCATGATACTTTCTAATGCTAGTTTTACGGTTATATATCCAGTCTTAATTTAAGCTCATTTCATCTTTACAGCTACCAACGAATCAGTTTGCATGTAAATTACGTTCTTTTATCATTGGATGAATCATTTGTACTTGGTTTGGGCTCTCGTGCAAGTAACACAGCACATGCCAACTCGCGTTAACCCATTGTTTTCAAAGCTTCAAATAGTTTTACCCCTAACCGTATAGAGCTAAACACGTGTTACAATCTACAGTAAGAATTGGCGTTATGTACTGGGTTTGTACAACTAGTGGTACCGTGGAATGTTATTATCAGCTACAAGTCCCGTTAAGAGGTACACAAATCGCATATATGGGAGTATGTAAACAATGGGAAGGTATGTTATAATGTATGATTGCTTTGCTTCTGCCTCAAAGAGTTCAGTATCTACAATTTTTTTTAATATATATCTTTTATATATATATATATATATATATATATCAATGCCCTTACAAGGAAATGGGTGCGAGTGGGGTGCATCCGATTTGACGGTGAGATGTGCATTTTACGATTTTCCACTTCAATTTGCCTTTTCTAAATAGGAGGACCTGAAATTGATTCTGAGACATTGAAGTCAAGGGTATGACAAAGTACGTGTAACAGGCACATATCTCATCTCCAGAATTTAACAGAAAACAGCATCGAGAAAGCATGAAGGCGGTGATGAGTCGGGTAAACTGCTTTTGGTGCCATAGCATAAATGTTAAATGAGACTCTAGAGAACAAAAAGCGGGGAAAGGAACCAGTAGCAACAGTAATTCCACATGTACTTAGCATAATCCAATTATTACTATTCAGATACCCAAATGGTACATTAACGTCACCTTTCAACATTTCAATCTACCATCACATCAGGTTCAGATTCAATAGTTGAGTTGAAGGCTGAAGATGATGTTGGTCTGCAACATAATTTGCCGAGCACAACTTTGTCCTGGTATTACAAAGAGACGATCAGACCTTACAAATCGTCGATTTTCAAAACCATAACAAACAAATATATCCCAGCATAGAATTGGGATTATGGAACAAGAATTCTTAGAATAGAGGAACATTTTGCTATAATCTATTCTAGCAATTTAATGGCCCCAGTTCCAAGCCGTCTAGTTTAGCGAAGACGATTTTGGATATAATTCCAAAAGCTAGATAACATGATGAAGAAAAGCCTTAATACCTCAAAGTCATCTGTGACATATCGCACCGCAAAGATACACCTACAGCCTTCAATATCATGTAATTTCCTTTGGATATCCACAACATATGCATCACAATATAGAGCGTAATCCTCATCTTCCTAGAAAGAAAACATGATTTTATCAGAAAGAAAACCTCAACATCTATTCTATTTTGTATTATATTAAAGAGTTAGCAGTGAACAAGTTCTGGAAAGCGGAAGAATTTATGCAGTTGTTAATCGCTCAAAGACAGAATACTGCAAGAAGATGAGGAAGCGACTGTGATTAGATTAGGACTGAAGAATACCCTGAAGCAGAGCACCAGATCTCCAATATTGACTTTATGACATTCTGAAACTTGTAAAGGAATAGAGCGCTCGCGTACTGCCCCTTTTACATTAACCCATTCATCTTCGTCTTTGTTGAAGCCAGCAAATCTCACTCGAACTGCCTGTCACATTAACATAAAAATTAAGTACCAATCATTGAGTGAAATAACCCTGTACATTATGAAACTTCAGCTAGTCACATCTAGCATAACTCAATGAATTCTTAAGGGAGAGCTTTGATCTAATACAGCACTTGTATCTAGTGCATAATTTTGTTCACTTTTCTATTCCTTTTCTTGTGTACAATAGGTTCTAATATCTAGTTGGGGTTCTAGTGGTCAGTACGAAGCAGTCATGGCAGCATTTATATGCGTGTGCAAGCGTGTGCTTAAATGCACAATATTTTTTCTTTTCTTTTCTTTTCTTTTCTATCTGCTCCTTATATCCCATTTTATCTTTTGTTCCTCCCAGACATGGAATTGCACATGAAAGGAGGACTTACGTACTGCATGAGGATGATCAACCAAATCCAAGTTCTTTGATCTTTTAGATCAGCAGATTTAATGCATAAAAGCAAATAGGTTCGCCTCATCATCATGAACCCTTTATGAAGGGACTGCTCAACAAATTCCAACAAGTGTATTTTACCTAGTAAATTATGGACATTATTCAATTGACTGCTTGATTCTTCGCTATCAAATGACTGATGTTAAAACACTGATCAATTTACAACAGATGCAGGGTAAGCTTGTAATAAACAATGTAACCAAAGGGTTAGAGTAATTTCTAGTCCTGGATTGTGTAGGAATAGATCATACTCCCTCCGTCCCATTTATATAGTCTCTTTTTCCTTTTATTTATTAATTTTTTTGTCCCAATTATATAGTCTTGTTTCCATACTAAAACGTTTATTATGTGTTACTTTACAAACATACCATTAATTAGTATTATAGTTGTAACTATTAATTTAAAAATTAGCCATTAAATAAGGGCAAATTAGGGACATGATTCACAAAATACTTTCCCGACATTCTTAATCCTCGTGAAAAAGCAAACAAGACTATATAAATGAGCTGGAGCCTGGAGGGAGTAATTTCCAAGTTCTGGCACTCTGTCAGTCAATATTGTCCCATATAAATTCGACAGCAAACAAGAACTTCTTTGTTATATATAGTCTTTGATATATAATACTATTTCTAGTTTGACATCAACATGTTGTCGTCACTATCAGACAGCCAGATACTAAAACATTAGTTGAAGCTCAGTAAGGACATATGGTTCTCAACTTCTAGGAAAATGCATACAGATACATTATGCAGTAAAAGATAAGAATGAACAGGCTCGTAGAAACTCGTACTTAATTCGATTCAGATAGGGTCCCCCCGCTTATTTTGGAGAAGCAGCTTGGTCTTACAGAAGTCTAATTGTGATTGAGAACAGAAAATAAGTGTTGTAGACTAGTTCTATGATTTCAAGGAGAAGAAATAATTCAAGAACTCAAATATATCTACTACAGAATTGAAAATTAGTAAACATAGTAGGGTTGAATTCATTTAGCTACAAGACATGTTCAAACTATAAAAAATTACTGAGATTGGAAAATAAGCATGCAATTTTATCTGATAGTGATTTCGGTTTGTTGGAAGCGGGGTCAGAGGCATGGAAGGATATAAACAAGCAATGAATTACAAAAATCTTACCACTTCCCCAGAACTGAGGACTTTGTAGTTGAGGAAAGAACCAACATCAAACCTAGAACCCATAAAAGGGAGCAGTCTCAGGACAATTTTAAATTATGCAAACAAGTAAATAGATTAGGCATTTTATGTAGTAGAGTTGCAAATATATCATTCTGCAAATCCATAATTAGAATGTTATTGTTTAACACAAAAACTGAATTAGTATATAAAACTAAATCAATACGCTTCACCATCCGTTTGACTTAAAATTCGTTTTTCTTTCGAAAAGGTCCACTTTCCTTGAAATTTTACCTTCCGTGAAACGTGTGTCAAAAACAGGAGAAAAAGAAAGAAAGAAAGAAACAGAAAGAATCCTAGTGGGATTTTTTGACTTTGCCCTGTCAATATGATATGTTTAGAGAGAATGTTCAAATGCTTCTGAATATTATCCTGAATTACATATGGCATTAAATCAGTTCCACTTTTGGATTAAATGAGGTACCAACAAATACTGTATTCCGAATTCTGTTATAGGGGTTTTCACATGCATGCTAGTTGCATACTGCATATTCCAAAAGAAATTATGAATGTAATAGAATAGACTTACCAAGATAGATCTCACGTTTCTGTACTTCAAAATAAAGAAATTGTATGATATGGGAATAGGAAAAAGGCAAAAAATGTATCATCTTGAATGACATGTAGATAATAGAAACTGAACTTTTGTTTGCCGAAGTCATAAAATAATTTACTCCCAGATCAAATTGAAATCTAGTTTCAGAATCTCAAGGGAATTCAGCTCCTTAAATTAAACTCAGAGCAGTATAATGCTGGCACATTTTTTAAGGCAGATTATAGTTTAAAGAACTTGAGAACTAAGCAGTGAAAAACAATAAACATTTGGTCACTAATCCCATAGATAGTAATTAACTCCAAGATCCAAATGAAATCTAGTATCAAGATGGCAAAGAATCCTGCTTTCTAAATAGAACCCTTGGCAGTAAATTGCAGTTTGATGTTAAAAGCAGATTACAATTGAAAAACTGAGAAACAAAATAAAGAGTACTTCAGTGCTCACCATGCATGATCTTTTGCTGATTTAGCTTCAAAAATCAAGTCTGAAAGCTCCGCAGCTGCTTCATCAGCAGAAATAGTCGACAACGGCACTAATTTACAGAACTCACGTTAGACATTGCACCTTAGTAACATGCAGGAATATCTTGTCAACGAGTCAATTTTATGTTCAAATTTGACAGGGAAAACTCAATCAAGGATACTACCAAAAATGAGGAAAGGCAGAAATAGAGACAACTAAGGCGAAGAAAAGATCCTAATCGTTTTTCTTTTTCTTTCTGTTATTAGGACAACTACGATCAGGATCCAGTCAGAGTAGTGACTTTCTTGGGTATAATCACGAGCAAGAGTGATAAAGCTTTAGCTTTTGAGAGCTCTAATTGCATTTTTTACATTATCATAATTTATAAGAGGAAACAATAAAAAAACCTTTGGGTTTTTTCCTCCTCGGTGCAGCATTTGTATATGCAACAATTTCTTTACAAGCAGAAGTTGGGGTCAGTTTAGCAGCAATATTCTTCTCTTTGTCTAGGAACCATCTTTGCTCCTACAACAAAAAAGATGTAAATGAAATCTTTCAAATAATTCACAGTTTATGTGCCAAGTAAAAGAAGTACAAAATGTTTAAACCACCTGTTCCCATTCTATGGAAGATTTTCCAGATCGATGAGGTGAGGAACTGCAAAAATAACAGACGTCAAAGAAATTCAGATTTTAGACAAGTTTCCTACTTGAAAATCCAAGACTAAAACATAAAGGGAAGAGCATAAACTTCAAATAGTATTCTATCTTGACAAAGGCCTTAACATGATGTACCCAGGATATACAGTATACCTGAATTTAGCAGCAAGCTCTTGACAAAGCACCTCAGTGATTGGTTTGTCTTTAAATTCTTTAAATATTTTCTCCAGTTTCACAGTCTGTTTAAGAATGTGAAAAGCTCAAAAGAAGCCCTTGTAACTGAAGAATACAACCAGCACCAATTTTGTCATTCTTGTTATACCTGTAGTTCTAGTTTCTTAAGTTAGGTTTTTTTCTTAAAACTCAGCTTCAGAACTGGATTGACAAATGGCTTTCAATAATTAGTTACAAGTGCTTAGAATCAGATCAGATAAAAAGCAGCAGGGCAGAGTTAATTGGTGAAAAGTATTCTACTCTAAAAGTAGGTTCAGTCAGTTTCATATCTGTTTCCCATACTTGAGAAGATTAGCTGTAGTCGATATGAGGTAGGAGTTGACAGTAGGGAACTCTTGTGCACACGAAATATTTGTCTAGCATCATTATCAATATCTGTTCAACTATTCTTTGTGCATTACCGCACCCGCATACAAGACTGGCAACCAGACTCTGTCTCATATAAATACTCAGATAGGGAAGCACGGCTAAGAGAAGAAGATTGATTTGGTGAGATCGGAAGAATTCAGGATCCTCGTTTGAAGAATAGCAGACAGAATTCTCACGTTCCACTATAGGTGCATGGGAATGCAATGAAAAAGAAGCACTTAGGGCCCTGCTCTTCCGATCTCAACGGAAGTTCTGGATGATATTTTCATTGATATAAGGAGCACCAGTAACTGTGTAGGACTGCTGAGCAACATAACTGAAGGTTGTCTACTGTCTTGATATTGTCAAAATGCTAGCAACTTGCTTCGTATTGCTTAGTAGAAGTCCTATTGTTGTCTTCAAGTGCATGAGGTATGGATGATTCGCAAAAATAAATATGGTAAAGCAGTATATGCTCAGCTACGCACTGCAATCTTCACATATATAGGAATAGCAAAGCACTTAACAACCGTGGGTAAAAAGAGGAAAAATTGATTTCTGCTCCATACGCTGCAATTGAATTGCTCTTCTGGAAATAATAGAGATCTAAAATTTACAATCAGCAAGTTCTCTTTGTTTTGAAAACAAATCAAGAAAGCTTGCTTTTTCTTTTGTACCTCCCAGGCTTATTACGGAAAAATGTAGCACTGGAGGCATACTTTTAGCCAAAGCAAGCAAGGATTTACCCACGCTTGGTTCAACTAATAGCAAGTATTTAACAGAAAAACAATAAAAAAACACCACACAGACCAAAAACCATCGCATTTTACAATTGACGCCGCAAGGAAGTCCCATAAGCCTATTCCTATACCTGGTGATCAGCATTAGCCCACAAAATTTTACGATTAATTGTAAATAGCACCATTTATCGTGAAAGCACGGAAAATAAGTCAAACAAATCAGAGCGACATTCAAGATCGACAGTCACATTGAGGACATGCAGAGAATTCAATTTGCAGTAGCGTGACGTTGATCAAAGGAACAAACAGAAAGAATTTCTGATAGATAGACACCAAAATTATGAAAAAATAAATTCCTCAAAATTCAGTATATTTATTTATTAAAAAAAGCAGCTTGAAACATAAAACTGAAGATTTTTTTCAAGTTGTAAAGAGTAAACGCTTAAATTACCTCAGCTAAGGTGAACTCTGCAACATCATCATCCATTTCCATTGAGTCAAAATCGGGATTCACTTCTCTCTGTAACTCGGAAAAGAAATCTCTGATATTCGTCGGCTGAACTTCGTCTTCCATTTTTCTCTCTCAAACACGGTAGAGCGGGGATTCTCCTGTTTGCTTCGAGAGTAAAAGTGACTCTCAGTGGCGACGTGAGAAATTTTCCAGCACAGCGGAGGCAGAGATTGAGTGTGGCAAGTGCAGCTAACTCGGTAAAGATGTTTCTAATTTCAGAGAATCTTTCCTTTTTCTTAATCATCCATCTATTCATTCTGGAATTAGGGTAAATTTCACATATGCTCCTTAATCTTTTCATTTTGTATAATTTGAGTTCTCATTCTTTTTCTCAACTCTGTAAGTCCCCCAACCTTTTATAAATTGATACATAAGGTCCCATAATACCATAAAATGATAATTATGCACTCACCTTTTAAATAATTTTTTTTAAAAAAGAAAAAATAATAAAAATAAAAATAAAATAATTTCTTCCTCACCCTATCTACCTAACTACCATAGCCTAGCCTCATATCAACAAGAAATGAGAAATTCTGACAACAAAATTTTTTGGAAGAGGGTTGAAGCAACAAATTTCCCCCTTTTTTGTCTTTTCCGGTGGTAAAGAGGGAGTCAACAGCAAAATAGCAGTCTTTTCTTTTGTTGACAAAATATGTCATCTTCAATCCAACTCCTACCCTTGCCCTCCCTTATCTTCCTTTTATATCAAAATAAAAAATAAAGAAATATGAAAATAGAGACGAGTAAGCATATTTCATCACATATATAGTTGTTTGGATATATTCTCTTTCGAAATAGACATGGAACACTAATGGGGTTAAAAGAGGATGAAATCAGACCATGATGGTAGTCATACAAAAGAACACAATTTGTGTGTGTGTGTGTGTGTGTGGTTTTCTTCTTCCATTTTCCTTTTTTTTTTCCCTGTAATTTGGATATCATATAAGTGAAAATGGTGACTTGAACCAAAATTAAACCCAGTAAGGAGTAAGGCCTCCTAATCATTCATGTGTATTTTCTAGAAAAGCCTTTTTTTTTTCCTCTTTATTTTTTAAGTAATAATCAATTAATAGAAATTGGTCAAATTTAATGGAAAGAGAATTTTGCAAAGCTTGTTATTATTATTATTTTTTGGGGATACAAGGGAGGGGAGGGAAATTCAAGGAGGGATGTGTATGATTCAAACCCGGAACCTCCGACGCAGAGTGTAAACATCCTAACAATCGGAGCACAGTTCAAACCACAACCTTTTGCAAAGCTAAGTACAAATGTTAGGGATATTTAGTGCAGAATTAAAAGTTTAAAGGTTTTTTCTACAGTGACCTTAGATGTTAGGAGTTTTCGAGTAAATAAACCTTTTAATTTTATTATTACATTGCATGTGTTACTTAGGTGCATTTCCACTAATCTCTTTATTTTTTGAAGAATATATTCCACCAAATAGAAAGAAGCTTTAAATTTAAAGAGTGAAATTTTGGAAACACTCCAATAAAATCTTTGTTTTATTTTTTAAAGAACATATTTATCATTTTGCCTTATTTATGATTAATAGTTCTAATATTGTTTGATTTAGATATTTAAAAATTGATTTTGTGAAAAAAGTGATTTTTTAAAAGAATATGTGGTTGAAAAGTAGAGAAGAGTTGCAAATTTACGTGTTAAATTATTTTAGTGAAAATTGATTTTGGAGAATTTATATTTTTTCCCCACATTTTAACATTAATTTCCATTGAGTTGCATATCTTATATCTTGTATCTCGTGAGCCGGATGTTATTTTCCTTTTTGAAACGATTGTGTACTCCAATAAAATTGAAGCAATAAGAGTTAAATTTAATTATGATTGTGCTTTATCTGTTGACCGAGAAGGTGGAAGTGGTGGCTTAGCAGTATTTTGGAGAAATAAAAATGAGTGTCAAATTACCGAATACTCTAATAACTATATTGATTTAGGAGTTAATGATGAAGACAAAGGCAGATGAAGACTGATGGGATATTATGGTTTTCCTAAACGTAATAGAAGAAGGGATTTATGGGAACTTTTGCGCCACCTTAGTCGACTTTCCTTTCTTCCTTTGTGTTGCATTGATGATTTTAATGACCCATTGTCGGCCAATGAAAAACGGGTTGATAACCCACATCCTAATCATCTTATCAGGGGCTTTAGAGAAGCTGTTGACGCTTTCTCTCTTATTGAGTTACCTTTAAGAGGTCACCAGTTACTTGGGAGAAAGGAAGAGGTAATGATAGGCGGGTTCAAGAGAAGCTAGTTCTCTTCGCTGCAAAATTCGAGGATATGCAAGGCTGACCGATTTGATAGCACCCATCTCGGATCACTCCCTGTTGTTGCTTGAAAGCGAGTTCAAATACCAATTGAGGCAGAATTGGAGACTAAAATTTGAGAAGGCATAGACCCTTGAACCGGACTTTGAGAAAGTCTTGAGGACCAGCTTGCAATGGGTGATAAGTGAGAGTATTGTTCAGGAGAATGATGGGCTTGATCAGAAACTAAATGATTGCTTGAAGAAGTTGGCGGATTGGGGTGGAGAAAGAACAAAACAATTTAAAAGTCAGATTGCAAAATTGAAAAATGAAGTGGAAAGCATTATACGAAGAGAAGAGGGGTAGAGAAGAGGGGTGTTCTAGGTAGGACTCTTCTACAAGAGGAAATGTATTGGCGCCAAAGATCTAAGAAACATTGGCTTCGGGAAGGTGACGCTAATACGAAGTACTTTCATGCAGCTGCCTCGATTAGAAAGAGGAGGAATCATATTTAGAAATTGCAAGACGAGGCCGGAAATGTTCATGAAGGCTTGGATACAATTAGCTCGGTGGCAAGAGTATTTTGACAAGCTTTTTAACCAAGTCGGGGACCGTCCAAATGATATTCTAGACCGTGCGACTAGCCAAATCAGTAAAGAAGAGAATGAAATGCTCACAGCACCTTTCCATCTGGAAGAGTTCCAGAAGGCAATTAAACAAATGCACCCGGATAAGTCATGGGGCCTGATGGATTAAATGTCGAGTTTTACCAGAAAGCATCGCCGGTAACTGGGGTGAAGATTTCCAAAATTACACACACTGAATGTGACATCCCAACTCTTTTTATTCTTCCATTTCACATAATAGATTTAATACATGAGGACCAAATTAAATATAAAAGTAAAATTAAGGGTTAAATTGGGAAAAAAAGGAAATTGAAAGAAGTCTTAGTGGTTTCTAGAAAAATTCACATGGGAGTTGGTCCGATTTATATATATATATATATATATAAAATATTAATTATATAAAGAAAACAAAGACAAGACAAAAGCTAAGAAATAAAAGGAAAGGAAGGAAAGCATAAGCGGCCCCTGACTCTGCTGAAATTCCGTGAGGAAAAAAAAGAAAAAGAAAAAAAAATTTGAAGAATCTTAGAAAGAAGAAGAAGGCCAATACAAGGAGCAACTAGTAAGTGTTCTTATTTTTTAACTTTTGAATTTATGTAAGTTTAAAAATATAGGGTTTATGAAATTTTTATGAACATTTAATATTAAGTTATAATTTTATTTAATACATGTTCTAAAGGCATCAAATAGTTATTTGATCATGAAACTTGAGGTTGTTGATGCTACTATAGGAATTTATAATAGATAGTGTAAAGATTGAATTTTATATAGTTGAAACCTTATATGGAGTAAGTAAATTGAAATTTTTATATAAGTGAGTGTTATGGGTTAGAGAGTGATATTATAATAATGGCCAAATTTAGTGAAGTTAAAAATTCAATGAAGGTAATGAATGGTTTGATATTTAAAAGCAAATGTAGGAAATCTTATTTAAGAATAAGGATTAATGTTTAAAGATTAAGAGTTAGTGTTATTATTTTGGTAGATAATTGAGATTCTAGTATGTGATATTATTATAATTTTAAGATGAAATAAAATCTAGAATGATTATATAGGAGGGATAACTATATGTTTACTATGAAAATGAAGAAATCTTGGGAAAGCTAATGTAATAGAGAGATTGTAATCCAAAGGAAATGTTATGTTGGTAAACTTTAGTTTAAGTAGAGAAATTTTTAAGTAATGAGATATATTATGAAGAACATAAAGGAAAAGGAAATGAGAAAGGAAGCGTAAAGAAATTAAGTTATGTTTGATGGATGAAATAGGATAATGGATTATTGATTCTATTATCAATTCATGTTACAGGGGACACAGAAGATGTTGGAAAAACTTACCAACTAAATTAAATCGCGTATATAGCCAGTGAGTAGAATTTTCTCTACTCTCTTGTAAATGAAATTTGTTACGTTTGATTTTATATGATGATATGAAATGTATGATAAAATGCTTTTATAGATTCTTGAAACTTTGGTTCATTCAAGAAGTCTATGAAATTGAAATTGTGATATTTAAGGATTTTTCAAAGATGCATGATTTGAAAGTTTCTCAAAATTGTATCCAATGTTAAGAACGTGCCGCCTATAGGCGAAGAGGTCTATATGGCTCAGGCTGACCAAATGATTGCCGCCCAGGTGAAGGGGCCTATGTGCTAGCTATGGTTTAAGCTGTTTGTTGTGTCGCCTAGAGCGAAATGGTCATATGTTACCTATGGCATAAACTGGGGTCTACACGCGTATGCCTTGATAACATGATTATGAGATGTTTGATATACTTTGGGGGAAATTCTATGATGGTATTGAAATGGAAAGATTTTCATGATGTTTTAGCATTGCAATGACTTTATAAATATTTGATTTAAGATGAATTTCTTACGATTTGCTTGGATGAATATAAAAGTGTCAAATGTGTTCTACTTAAAAAGTATGACAGTTTTTATTTAGCATTCCACTCACTGGGCGTTAATACTCATGAAAATACTTTTCAGTGTTTCCCCTTACAGGAATTAACTGAAGTTTGAGTAACACTTGGGATCTATTTTGGAGACGAGCCTTTTGAGAATGTTGTCATGGTCAACTAGAAATATAACAAGGAAATATGTTTTGGTGTAGTTAAATACATTTTGATATGTTGGCATGCTTATGTATATTAAGGAGAAAAGAATGAGACTATTATACCTTTGAAATGTATATCTATGTGGAGTTCATTATTTATGATATATATTTGACTTGGTGTGTTGTGGTGGTCTGTTGAGGTTTTGAATTGTGTTAGAGTATGAGTTGGTAAATTCTTGTCATGTCGGGTGGTTTTTTCATAAAATAGGGGAGATGCTGCCAAAATTTTTAAGAAATCTAATAAGTCAACGAGTCTTGACGATAAGTTCTAACTTCTAGTAAGAATTTATCATCAGCGCATGTCACATTCTTAGTATATTAGAGATAATAGGGGTGGGACGTGTCACTAGATGTCAAGTAAGCACTACAAGAAATGTCGCCAATATGTCACCACTACAGGCCTAAAAGTCACCGCTATAGACCAACATCAGCGACTTTTTAAGACGACCACGTTGTTCTACCTACAGCGGCGACATCAATTTGTCGCCGCTATAGGGGTAACCCTACTGAGGTGACTGGTTGTCGCCGCTACAGCTTTTCTGTAGCGGCGAATTTTGGAGTCGTCGAAAATTTTCGTCGCAATTGCCGAAATTTCTTGTAGTGAAGATATTTCTTTCTTCTTCAAACGATACTATGATTGTATTGATTTCTAAGGCGCAATGTCCAATTGGAAATTCCGTTTAGCCCCCACTCCTAGTTATCACCTGCGGGGCTAGAGTTGCCTTTGGTTCATGCGAATTCACTGCCGCATCTCACCTATCAAAAGCATGATAAAGAGTTCCAATAGCATGAAAGATTTTCGATCAATATCTCTATGCAACGTACTCTATAAGATTATTGCTAAAGTATTAGCTAACAAGTTGAGAAGATTACTACCTCATGTGATATCCCAGTGTCAATAAGCTTTTGTTCCAGGTAGGGCTATCACTGACAGTGTGGTTATTGTCTACGAGGTTATTCACCATATGAAGAGGAATAGGAAGGACAAGAAGGGGAGTGTTGCCTCGAATGTGGATATAAGCAAAGCATATGACAGAGTAAGTTGGGAGTTTTTGCGAAAAATGATGATTAAATTGGGCTTCTCAGTGGATTGGGTGGACCTTTTTTTGACTTTGTCTTACTTCTGTCAAATATTCGATTGCAGTTAGTGGTAGATAAGTGGGACCAGTTATTCCTTTGTGGGATTTAAGGCAGGGTGATCCATTGTCACCATATTTATTTATTTTGTGTGCCGAAGTCCTTTCTTACTTGATAGATAGGGCGGAAACTAGAAAGGAATTGCGTGGCTGTAAAGTAGCTCGCACCGTGCCTAGTATATCACATTTGATCTTCGCTGATGATTGCCTTTTCTTTTTTAGAGCAAATGAGGAGAAGAGTTCCAGCATTAGGAATATTCTAAATCGTTATGAGGCGGCCTCAGGACAAGCAATTAATTTTGAAAAATCAGTGATCTTTTTCAGTTCAAATGTGCATGGGAGTGTGAAACCCAGGATATCAGACTTACATGGTATAAGAACACCTCTTAATATTGGAAAGTACTTGGGATTACCGTCTTTGGTGGGAAGAAAGAAAAAAGAGGTATTTAATGCTCTACGTGACAAAATCTGGGAAATAGTATAAGGATGGGAAGGCAAGATACTTTCAAAAGCCGGTTTAACAGTCTTGATTAAAACGGTTGCTCAAGCAATCCCGACTTATAGCATGTCCATCTTCTTGCTGTCAAGTACTTTATGTGAAGAACTTCAGAGGCTTATGAACTCCTTTTGGTGGGGAAAAAAGCTGAAAACGCTGGGAACGTTTATGTGTTAGACAAGAGTTTGGAGGTATGGGCTTTCGTGATTTACACGCTTTCAATTTGGCCATGTTAGGGAAGCAATGATGGAAATTGATCTTAGAGCCTGGAGCAGTTATGAGCAAGGTTTGGAAGGCTCGTTACTTTCCTAGGGTGAGTTTCTAACTCCAAAGATTGGATATAACCCGAGCTACGTTTGGAGAAGCATTTCGAGCTCGCATGAGTTGTTAAAAATGGGAAGCCGATGGAGAGTGGGGAATGACAGCAGCATTAATGTTTGGGACGATCCTCAGCTAAAGAATAATAACAATTTTAGAGTGGAAACACTTGAATATCTGGAGTTGGAAAATCTTAATGTGAGTAGCCTTTTGAAGCCGGGTTTGAGAGAATAAGATGTTGATCTAATTGGCGCTTTGTTCACTGAGAGAGATGCTGCACAGATCAGAAGTATTGCACTCAGCGTTAATCCACAGCCTGATAAAATGGTTCGGCATTGTAGCACAAAAAGGGCGTATCAAGTGAAATCTGGCTATCGGTTGATTATGGATGCTAATGAAAATTTTGTGATGCTGAATGAACAAAGACCGTGGAAGAGAATATGGCGGATAAATATACCCCCTAAAATGAAAAATTTTGTATGGAGGGCGTGTCGTGATTGCTTGCCTACCCAAGGGAAGTTGCTTGATAGGGGAATTCAAGTCCCACCCGAATGTGTCATTTGTGAGGAAGAAGAAGAGTCTAGCTCACATGTCTTGAGGGATTGTCCGTATGCAAGAGAATGCTGGAGAACTGTGGGTATTCAGCCGGTTTCTGGGAGAGATGTTTCTTTCAAAGATTGGCTCTTTTCTATCTTTGAGAATAATGCAGTGAGTGAAGCGGAGCAAGTTTGTGTTATTGCATGGGCAATTTGGAAGCAAAGGAATTTTAAACGCCAGGGAGGGCAATTCAAACCACCTATACAAGCAATTGAAAATGGAGTTCATGCACTTCATGAATGGCAGGAAGCAAGCAAGAGATGATGGTATATTAAGAAGGCAGCCGAGAGTCCAGGAGACAAGGAACAAACCGAACACTGGTCATCTAAAATGTAATGCTGATCCAGCGGTATTTGGAGAGGGTTTTAGTGTTGGGTTTGGAATGATTCTCAAGAACGATGAAGGTCGTTTCATTTGTAGTCTTACTCAAACCTTGTTAGCAAATCTAACGCCTAAAGAAGCGGAAATATGTGGACTTCTTTAGGCTATAAAATGACTTATATGGAAGAAGGCCATTCCAATATAATCTTTGAGGTGGATGCTAAGGGGGATAGTGGATGCGTTGTGGGCAAAAGAAGTTGACAACTCAGAATTCGGCCTTCTAGTGATGGATTGGAAGATTTGTTTGAGTGCCATCTACAACTCCACGGTGGAACATGTCCAAAGGGAGGCAAATGCGGTTGCCCACGAATTAGCTCGTCGCGCACAATTCTATAGTAATCCTTGTACTTTAGTTGAGCCTATGTCTTGGTTGCACTATTTGTTACATCATGATGTACCGGGTGTTCCTTTATCTAATGAGAATTAATCCTTTTCCTTCAAAAAAAAAGGGATCTCTAAGCATTTTAAACAAGGGTGATTATATTTACACCACCAGTTTTACTTGACACCACAATATTAAATTTTATTCTTATTTACTAAAAATGTCAATAATTAAATGACTTAACTAACCTTTTATATATACCTATTTTGTTTTAGAAACACCACAAAATAAAACAAATCTATGTTTTTTTAATTCCGCCACAAATAAGAATCCTAAGTTATTTCATTATTATTACTACACCACAACTGCATCAAAAAGATCATTTTTTTTACGTTTGAAAAATCTATGTGATGGCTGAGAAAAAATACAAACACTAGAGAAATCAAATCCATAATTTATATCAGTGCACAAATTTTACTCATATGAGCTACTATTTGTTTCTAATTCTTATAACTATGAGTAATGCCTCCCAAAATTCAACCTTTAATCTTCTCTTTTGCATAATTTCTTAGAAGATAGACAATAAACCCATAAAAAATGACACAATTAAAAAAGGAATTATCGACAACTTTCTTATAAAACAAGAAAATCTCAAAATAATTAACCTTATAGAAAAAAAAAATCTCTATCCACAGTTGTAGAGAGAACTCATTAAGCTCAAAGGTGTATAGATCCCATCAATGTGACCGTGAGATTTCTTCTCAGCCAATGCAAATAATTTTCAAATCATTATGTTGTACGGGATGTGAGAAATTTTTAATTGGGTAGAAGATTGGGAAAGGGAAAAGGTAGGAATTGTAAAAGACGAGGGGACAGTGGTATACAATTGTTTTTTTTTCCCTTTTGTTTTATTTTTACAATTTAAGGTTATATTGGTAAACTAAATGTGGTTTATTTATTCAAAAACAAGAAAAAAAATAAAAAAGCATTTAAATGTTGGTGCATATATATTGTTGTGCAGTTAGTAAAAATAGTGGTGTAGCTATAACTACCTTTTAAACAATTAAAATATGACATACAGTGAAGCGCAAACACCTAACTTGTTCCTCATTTTTAAAGTTCACTAACAAAATTTTAGATGAAAAGCCATTATGTCGAGTAAGGAGTACTAATTATTAATTGAGTTAATTTCACAGATCATACACAACCTTTGAGTTAAAAATCAGTTGAATTTTTAACTTTTTTTCCTACTGCATAAGTCTCCATAATTTTTTAATAAAATTACCATTATACCCGTTAATCTTTTAATTTTAAAAATAAAATACTTAAAAAAAAGAAATTAAAAAAAAGAAAAAAAAACCCACGCGTCCCCTCCTATCCCAACCCAAAAATTGCCGCCGGAAATTACACCAAAATGTTGTCATTTCCGGTGGTCAAAATGGGGGCCGAATCAATGGGCCGTTTTTGGCAGCAAATAGGGGCCCATTTCCGAGAACAAATGAAGCGATTCACTCCCCCCTCCCAAAATACTGTCAGAAAATGGCAATCAGGCAGCATTTTTACAGCCGCTTTCAATAGCAAACGGGGAAAGGGGATTCACCCCCTCCAAAAAATATTGCTAGAAAGAACAACAATTCACTTTCCCTCCAAAAATACTGCCCGAAATGGCAGCAGATTGTTGCCATTTTCTATAGGGGGATTCACCCCTCCTCCCCCCTCTTTAATTTTGACCGCCAGAAATGACAGCATTCCGATGGCCATTCTTGGGTTGGATAGCGGCAGGGTGGGGGCTTTTTCTCTCTATTTTTTTTTAATTTTTTATTATTTTTAAATCTTTTATTTTTAAAATTAAAAATTAAGGGGTATAAAGGTAATTTCATTAAAAAGTTAAAGACGATATTGATGGAATCCGTCAAAAAAGAAGTATCGTGCAAATTTATGAAATATTAGAGACTCAGGAGGTTGAAAAAAAAGGTTAGGGATCCAATCAATTCTTAACTCAAAGTTAAAAATGATTTGTGAAATTAACCCTTAATAATTAATAGCAAGTTATGAAAAATATAAGGAAAAAAAATATTAGGGATAAAAATGTAAATATAATTGAAGTTCCTGGACAATTAATACTGTTGAAGCGTAGTGCATAACTGCATATACAGACCAAAAAAAAAAATTGAGGTGTCTATATAATTTTCATATATAATAATTCAAGAATTAAAGCATTCATAATTGTACCATTAAATTGAAGAGAATAATTTTGGCTCTCCAAATTTGAAAAGTTAGCTCTTAAAATTAGAGAGTATTTTATTTTAAATTTAAAGAGTTTATTGTTAAAAGTGCTTTAACTTTGGCTATTAGAACAAAGATGGCTCTAATAAGCGTAGTCCTGATCGAGCATCATAAGGTATGATACCATAGAATCTCGTGACACGCCATATGGAAAACTACAACTATATGGCGTGTTTCGCTACACACTACATGACCATATAATATAATGTATAATCATACATATAGTATTAGATTATTTTTATTAGTAAGCGTTTAAATTGCAAAACACATGTCCCATGCCTTTGTTTCAAATGGGATTTTCTTTGAAGTTGTAAGTTGGCTTGGGTTGTTAGTGCACACCTAGGTTTTCTTAAATATTAGTTAATCTATCATCAACAGTTGATAATGTCACTAGTGAGAATGGCAATGGACAGGGTGGAGTCATGTTTTTTTTCTGCAACCTGCACACCACCCATAGGGTGGGGTAGGGTGAGGACACTTCGGGGCTGAGAGGGAAAAATCTATCCGCTCTATTAAGGAATTTCCCCTTTTTTCTGTGTTTCTCCTATAATTAATATTCAAAATTGAAGATCAGACTCATAGTGTGTGATGGCACTCTTGTTGGTTTTCAAAATTTTTGTGAAGGGTTTAATTACCCTTGAATCCCTTTATAATGTTATATATATGTATATATCCAAAATTGAAGAAACGCTACGAGTTGTCTAAAGTGGTAAAGGCTAAAGAATTAGTGCAAGGTCACGGGTTTGAATTAAGAGAACTACATGTGGGTTAATTTTTTTTAATTAAATTAAATAGTAATAAATTATTTACTACTAGAGGTTTCGGGTGGGTGGCTCGGGTCGAGCAAAACTTGCCTCTGCACACAAAATATTCAAGGTGCAGACGCACTCGTCACTCCCCGTTTCTTATCGGGGGAGGGCCCTATGCATTGCGGAGTTAAATTGCCATCTCTAGTCTCTAGCCCTCCATCTTTCAGTATTAGGGAGGTGCTTGCAATCAGGGCATCGAGCTGCATAGTTTTTTTCTCTCTCATCTTAGTCAAAGTTTTTCAACTGTTATATTTTTCGCTTGAACTCTTATGAATTGAATTTTAAGTGAATATCAAGGTTTTTTTTTTTTTTCCTTTCTTCTTAGCAATTAGCTATTTCCCTTGTATAAAATCGTTTTTTGCAATCTCAAAGCAGTATGAGAAATCTACAATTTGTAATCGTAAAATGAACCACATCCAAAAAATTACAAAAGAGGCAAATACCTAAGATGGACACTTTGTTTCAACTATATATGTACTGAAAATGTTTGACTCATTATAACATACTATAAATTCGAAGTGAAAATTGGAAGAAAAGAGTAATTAATATAGCAATTATAACCTGTTGGCTTAGTGAAATTGTTATTAATTTGTCAGCTTTGATAGAATTTGTATTGCTTGGAGGGGAATATAGAAAAGCCATGGAAATGCAATCTCCATCTTCACCTTGGAAAACCGGCCTTCCTATTACATGTTTATAAAGTCCATCACTCCATGCCTAGCAAAATAGAATAAAATTCAAAAATTAGTCTAATAATCTCCATTCCGAGAGGGAATGCTTCCAGCAATACAGATACATCACTCCATGTGATCTTCCGATCTGATACATGTCACATGACCATATGACAATATGATATTATATAGTATATAATGCTAGATCATTTTTAGATAACATCTTCTATGCAAACCATATATTAATCTTCCCAGTTCCCATGAAAAAAAACTCTACCATTTTATAAGTATTAAGTACTATACTCCACCCTATTAACAAAATCAAAAACTTACGTGTGAATTCATGAGATTCAATTTATTGTTAAATTATCCTTAGACTACACATGTGGGTTCTTCATTACCCGCCATGATGTGATTAGAATGCCGAAATCTTTTTCCAGACAAACAAAAGCAAAACAAGTGTGTAGAAGGCCCAATTTAAATAATAAATCGAGCCCCCTACATTCACTTGTCAATCTCTTATTACTCCTGAAGTACAGAAATTTTCTCGACTTGTAATATCTTATCTTGGGTACTAGTATCTTTTTCTTGTGAAAGAAAGAGAGATATAGAAGTGACAAAATGGGTCTCACTTTTCTTTTCCTTTCTTTTTTCCCTCACTTTTTCTCTCACACATACATTCAATTCAAAATCGCATATACTTATCATCAGCAGCTATTTCTTTATGTTTTAAATTATATATTATTCTTATCTCTATTCTTCACTTTTCTCAATCTTGTTTGTAACTTCTATCTTTCTTCCCACTCAATAAAATAATAAACCACCCCCCCCCCCGGGTCTCATCTCACAATTTATCGATGCTTGAGAGGAGAACATTACTGTCAGTACGCACAGCAAAAACTACTGTTCAATGGAAATCATCATATTATAGTCCAACCAAATCTTATTAATAATATTTGTCACGTTAATTCATAATAACATGGAATTCATGGAAGGTTGCATAGAATTTACCTGCAGTTCATCTCCAATAGTGATTACAACTGCGCCTTCATCGGGTCGAAAAGAAGCCCAACCTTTCTTGGAGTAAACATGGAATTCTGTGGATCCACTGCACAAATGCAAGCACAAAGCATGGCTGAATTCCGAACCCTTGATCAGCATTCTAATCACATCATATTTGAGTGAATTTGTCCATTGCTGACCTTCCATCTTCTTGCAATGTTTCTGGATGTAGCAGTTTGAGTTTGAGACTGCAATTTCTTGATTTTCCACTAATCTATCAGAGAATTTCCTTGGACTGTTCTGCTGCAAGAAGTGTAAAATTCTTGATGCCATTTCGTCAATCTTGGACCAAAGGACTTCCATTTTCTCAGATCGGAAGAGCGAAGTTGATTCCATGTTAGATCTTTGATTAAATGATGGAAATGGAAAATGTGTGGTTGATTTTGATTACCTGAAATCTGTATATCCAATTGGCCAAATTCCCTCCATTTTTGCCTTCAACGATTCATCTCGATTCCACAAGAATTCTTCATTCGTCTCCTTTTCATCGTCTCCGTGAAACTCTTCGAATCCGTATGGCCTGTCTGTCGAGCGGGTTACTATTCCCTTCTTCTCCGGAGGAATATTGAAAATCCCAGCACCGGCAGCGAGAACTGACTTGATGAAATCCGGTGAAATTCCATGATTAACCACTTCCAAGCAGCCAACCTGCGCAATCGTCTCCACAACCTTCAGTTCCGACCCAACTTCAACCGATTCTAGTGACTGAAAATCAAGCTTCACAGGATTCTGGATCGCTTTTTGACGAGGAAAAACCCGATCCGGCAAAATAAGATCCGGAACTCTAAGAGAATTCTCCAGAAACTCCGTAAGGACCTCATCATTCGTGAGCGACGACCGGCGACCGGGCGCAACCGGAGAAGGCGGCGGTGCGCGGAAATCAATAACCCGATTCTCCGGCAACTGTTCCGGCGACATCATCATTTTTTCTCCTCCTCCTAGAATCTCTGTGTGTGGTAATCAATGGAAAACACATGATATTGATATAAAAGGGAAAAAGCAGGGGAGACAGCAATGATGAAAGTGTTAGGATTTTGAGTAACAACTGGAGAATCAGCATGTCGATTTCACTTTATATAACTTCGCCTTTACAGATCTTGGTTACTGTTGCTAATTATTCTTCATGCCATTTGAACTGATTACACACACTAAAGCAGTAGAATGAACAGTAGTTTTGATGAATTACAGGCATCAATCTGCACATGGATGGCTCTTTGCTATAGTGGGATGGACCCTCTCTGCCCTGCAGGGGGTACATGCGGCAAGAATAAAAAATTTTAAAGGAGGATAATCATCCAAAGTTCTTTTTATCTTCCCCTGGTCTTGGAATGATTGACTGATTTTTTCTGGAAAAATACCAGTAGATTTGGAACTGAATTTGAGGGTCGAAGAAGGAAAACAAAAAATTTCTTCAAAAAGAACGCCGTTGCCGGGGATCGAACCCGGGTCGCCCGCGTGACAGGCGGGAATACTCACCACTATACTACAACGACTTTGTTGTGAAGCGGCGTGATAGTTTAATAATAATTTTAAGACAGATGTCTTCAAATATGATTATTATGATTTCTTTTTTGTTTTTTAAACAATGCGAAGTGTTCACATTAACATCAATTGTTCCGTTACAAAAATTAATCATGCTTTCATATTTAATAATAATTTCATATAGACAAGTTAACATCAAATGAAGTTTTCACTAGCCAAGCCTCTACGTTTGTGTTGTTGTCTTTGTGTCGGTGTTGTTTTGTGTCCATATCGTGATTTCCATTATAATGAAATTACTTTTTTCTTATAAAAAAAAAAAAATTGTTAACAGCTTTTCCTTTTTAAAGATGCACTTCGAGTTTTCCCTAGTGCTTCAAAATCACCTGAAACCCAATACCAAAATGAAAATTAAAGGAATAAAAAAGCTTCAGATTTCTTCGCCATTTGTGGCATGCAATCCTAAATATACTTTGCAAATTTGACTATACGCATTTTGAAATGATAATAGCCTCCTATTTTCATACCATTACTTTTTCCTACTTTCTCAAATTTAAACTAGTCAAACTAATTACATCCACACATCTAATAGATCCATATATACTACACGAATCTCCACAAAAATATGTCATGACGCGAAAGAAAAAAATTAGGCAATCCAGACCAATGACATGTTGGTTTAATGGCCTCACATATGAGGTTTTAGATCCTAAATGTACGATTCTAATTAGCCTGGGGTACTCTTAGAGTACCTGAATTTTTCCCTAATGGCAAATTAGCATATCTAAGAAATAAGAATTTTTAGTAATTGAGGAGTACTTAGTGCTTAATACTTAAGCATTTGATTGATTAATTCATTGATGATTGTTAGAAATTTGGTTTAGGTTAGGACATGTTTGTTGCTAGGAGAAATAAGTTAAGAAGAAAAAACATATTTTCAAATATTGTGCAAGTGAAAAATATAAGTATATCAGATATGTATTTGAGTTTGAGGGGATACATTAATCATGCTCTTCGAGTGCATACCTATGAATTAGATGAGCTGTTGAGCACACGTACATATGGGGACAGGAGATGGGCCAGAACAGGCATGTGGACTGGGCCCAACTAGGTGGTCTATAGATACAAATAGAGAGGATTACACAAGATGGGCCACTAAACTGGCTTGGGCCCAAGAAGATATAATCAACAGTCTTTTTTTATTTGTAAAAAAATTCTTCATTTTATGAATCCATCAACTTATTGCAAACAAGTTGATTATACATGGATCGTGTGCTCTTCCGATCTACTATTTGATAGAAATTATAATCTAAACAAGTTGATGAAATTGCAAGTTGAATGTTGTAATTATACATGTTGTAAATGTGGTTTTCTTAGACATGCAAGTGGGAGATCAAATAGATTATTAGTTGGACCATCTACAACTTGTAAGTTGATATCAAGATTAGTTATTTTAATTATCAAGTTGAATGTTGTAATTATACATTTATATGGCCATTTTACCCCTTCCTTCATCTATAAATAGGGTGTTGTATCCTTCATTTTATTCATCAACAAAGGAGTGAAAATTCCCTTTCTATAATTTCTTTTCTTGTCCTTCTCTATATTATTCAATCTTGCCTTTAGTTTATTTAGTTTTATAACATGTTATCAGTTCGATATTCTAGCCTATTGAGCATGGTGCTATACCCAAAATTAGTGAAGATCTACACAAGCTATTCTTTCCTCACATCAGAGGTATATTCTCTAAACCGTTTTTCTACCACTTACAATAGCAGTCTCTCATTATGTTTGTACATAAACTATCTATATATGTTATACCGCCTGCTAATGGCTGGATTTATATGCTATATCATCCTTAAAGTATTGAATTTATCGTTTATATATAACCGTTGAAGGGATATTAGTTGTTGCTAGGTACCACCTTTATGGACCGTTTATGATTCATAGCAAAACACAATATTGCTCTCAAAGAAGCACATGAGAATATGTTGTTATTCTTGAAAAATATCAGATCGCTAGTAGACCATGTTGTTCTTGAAGGGCAAAGAAAAAAAAAAAAGAAGATTACTAAGCTCATATATGTAGTAGTTGATGTTCTTGAAGTAACACAACTAGAAGTCTCGTATATATTAATATCTATAAAGCTAGATGACTTTATAGTATGAGTATTTATGTTTGCATTAGCATTTATATTTGCTGAAGTGTTTGTTTCATATAAGAAAGCACTTATATTTAACAAGCTATTTAAAGAAATTACAATGTTAAATTCATCTCTATCATGCATCAACAGCAACTTTGAGATTAAATATGTACCTACTGGTGGGTCTTTTGCAAATGAAACAAATTTTACATGATAAATATATGAGTCTAGTATCATAAAAATTTTAGCATTTGAAAATCGGATATCAAACGAGTGAGATGTGATTTTTCTAAGTAACTATACCAGTGCTGTCCAGATTATAGTTTAGTCTTGTATGGTATAGTTCTTATCTCTTTTGCTTGTTCTACATGTCATAAAAATTTCTCATACTTCTCATTTACAAACTAAACTCATACATAAGCTCAAAATGTAAAGAATTATTAGATATAACGATTGTATAAAGATTGACAATTCATAAAGGCCAACTATATGGCAAGATATAGTAAAAGTAGTCAGCTAGATGTGTAGTATTTCATGCAATAAACTTTTGTCATAGACACTAACAAGGTTACAAAATCTTCAAAAATAGTACTTGAATATATATCTTCCATGCCAATATCCATTATGATCTTTGAAATCCAATATATGTGTTAACATACTTCTTTACATATAACAATAATTATTGATATATCCAAGTTACTAATCATATCCTTGATTTTTATGATAGTTCTAAAATGTTAAATTTGGCAAAGATTGATTTTTTGGCTCTTGACATCACTGAAAATAACTACCTTTCATGAATACTAGATGCTGAGATTCACTTAGAATTTATGGGCCTTGACAAAGCAATATAAGAAATAATGATGCTATAAGCAAAAAAAAAAGTCAAAACTATGATATTCCTTTGTCGTCACTTGAACGAAGGATTAAAATGGGGAATATGTCACTGTGAAAGATCCTGAAAATCTATGGATAAGCTTTAAAGAGCATTATGACCATCAAAAGACTGTGATGTTGGCCAAAGCTAATTATGAATGGTTACACTTAAGACTACAAGATTTTAAGTCTGTAGTGGACTATAATTCAGAAATATTTAAAATCAGCTCTAAACTGAAGCTATGTGGAGAAAGGATTACTGATGAGGAAACATTAGAAAAAACATTTTCTACATTTCATGCATCAAACGTGCTCCTGCAGCAGCGATACTGAGAACGGGGATTTAAAAAATATTCTGAATTAATCCCATGCTTCCTAGTAGCCGAGCAAAATAATGAGCTATTGATGAAGAATCCTGAATCTCGTCCGATTGATTCTACAACATTCCAAGATGTATATAATATGTTATCTAACTGTGGACATAGACGTGGACAAAGTCGTGGTCATAATCGTGGCCATGGTTGTGGCCGGGTTGAAACCATGTTTGGCATTGTGATGGATGTAATTCTAATCCTTCAAAATTTAAAAAATCTTCACATGATGAAGGAAAAGGGAAATCCCATCATGCCACTAGCTCAAAAGCATCGGATTCTATATGCTATAGATGCGGTATAAAAGGGCATTGATCACATACCTGTCGTATTGTTATACATCTTGTGGAATTGTATCATTTATCTCAAAAGAGAAAGGGAAAGAATGTGGAAGTAAATTTCACAGATGAAGAGAATACTTTCAATTTTGACCCTTTGAAAATGATTCATCTTGATACTCGGATTTCTTTGAACAAGCTAATGGTAATATACGCTCAAGTGATGATATAAAACTTTTGATGGAAGATTAATAAATGAAAGTATCATCTAATATCAAAGTTATATTAGTTATGACTATTTACGTTTATGTTTTACTAATGTTAGTGTGTATGCTTATTTTGTATTCGGTATGTTATCTTAATAAATATCAACTTAGATGTTTTAAATTACTTATTATAAGTTTTTCCTTTTTGAAGAATAAAGATACTAACACTTTTTCAAATGACTCCAAGATTGATAAAGCTATTTGCTTAATAGATAGTGGTGTAACAAATACTATCCTCAAAAGGAAAGAATATTTTACAAACCTGATTGTGAGGAAATCTAATGTCAACACATTATCAGGTTTTGTGAATCTTATTGAAGGCTCCGAAAGAGCTATTATTAGATTGTGTGGAGGCGCGAGATTTATTATTAATGATGTCTTATACTCTACCAAATCAAAGAGAAATCTATTAAGCTTCAAAGATATACATCGAAATAGGTATCATGTTAAAATTGCTATTAAAAAAAATATGGAGTATCTCTATATTGTCTCAAATGATACATGTGTGTGCAGTATCTTCTGGTCTGTACTATACAAGTGTTAGTATAGTTGAAATAAATATTTGTTGAACCTGATGTTCAATGTTTCAAATGATTTCATTATTTGGCATGATCGGCTAGGCCATCCTGGATCAATAATGATGCAAAGAATTATTAAAAATTCAAATGGACATAACGTGTAGAACCAGAATATTCTTCAAGCTAATGAATTTCCATGTGCTGCTTGCTCTCTAGGAAAAATGACCATCACTAGCTAAAATTGGGACTGAATCCCCAGTATTTCTGGAACAAATTTAGGGTGATATATAGGCCCGTACACCCTCGATGTAGACTATTTAGATATTTTATGTTTTAATAGATGCATTGACTATATGGTCATATGTAAGTCTATTATCAACTCACAACTTGACGTTTGAGAGATTGCTTGCACAAATTGTTCGATTACGTATACAGTTTTCATATTATCCAATCAAGCCAATTCGACTTGATAAGGCTAGTGAATTTACATCTCAAGCTTTCAATAATTATTGTGTATTAATTGGGATAAAAATTAGACATCCTGTAGCTCACATTCATACCCAAAATGGTCTAGCATAATCATTAATTAAACACCTCCAATTAATTACTTGACCTTTACTCATGAGAACAAATCTCCTTGTTTCAGCATAGGGACATGCTATTTTACATGCAACAGTACTTATACACATCAGACCAACATTTTATCATAAGTTCTCTCTATTGCAATTGGTTTTTGGTCAGGAACCAAATATTTCCCATACTATAATTTTTAGTTGTGCTGTATATGTGCCTATTGCTCTACCATAACGAACTAAGACGTACGGATCCTCAAAGGAGACTGAGAATATATGTAGGATATGAATCATCCTCCATTATAAAGTATCTTGAACCCCAGATGGGAGATATTTTTACAACACGATTTGCTGATTGTCATTTTGATGAGACAGTATTCCCAGCATTAGGGAGAGAAAAGAAGATACTGGAAAAGGAGATTACTTGGAATATATCATCTTTGTCTAAACTTGATTCTCGTAATGGACAATGTGAACAAGAAGTCAAAAGATTATTCATTTGCAAAATATAGCCAATCAATTACCAGATGCATTTACTGACCTTAAAAGAATAACCAAGTCTCACATTCCAGCTGAAAATACTCCACTTTAATTTGACATACAAGAAGGACAATATGTGGCTAATGAATCTAAAGTACGGAAGGCTAGTCGATTCCAAAGATAAAAATCTCCGAAAGAAAAAGGGGGCAACTAATCAAGATGGTCATATTGAGGCAAGTACTCTTGTATAACATAATCAAGAAACTCCAAAAGAAGGTCAGGTACCTGAGAATAATGATAATGAAGAGATCTCGATAAATTATTTCACACGGGAAAGAGGTGGACCGAAAAGAAACAAATGTCGACAATATTTTTATATGCAATGTTACTTTTAGTATTATAACTAAAAACGAGGATGATGAACCAAATTCTATCGAAGACGTGTGCTCTTCCGATCTATTGGCTAAAATGGAAAGAGGCTATACAAGCTGAATTGAATTAATTAGAAAAACACAAAGTTATTGGGCCTATTATTCAAACACCTAGAGGGAAAAAGCCTGTTGGTTTTAAATGGATTTTTGTGCTAAAGAGACATGAGAGAAATGAAGTTGTGAGATACAAAGCACGACTTGTGATACAAGGATTTTCTCAAAGGCCTGGTATTGATTATGAAGAAACATATTCACCTGTAATGAAAGTCATTACATTTAGATATCTCGTTAGTTTGTTGTACATGAAAAACTTGATGTGCGTGTAATGGATATGGTCACAGCCTATTTAGATGGCATGTTTGGCACTGATATCTGTATGAAAATCCCAAAAGGATGTAAAATGCTTGAATCATATAGTTCAAAACCTCAAGAATTATTTTCAATCAAACTACAGACGTCACTATATGGTTTAAAACAATCTGGTCACATGTGGTATAACCGTCTCAGTGAATAGTTGTTGCAAGAAGGATATAAGAATGTTCCCTTTTGCCCATGTGTTTTTATAAAGAAATCAACACTTGGGTTTACTATCGTTGCAATATATGTTGATGATTTAAACATTATTAGAACTCCTGACGAGCCCCCAAAATCATTTGATTATTTAAAGAAAGAATTTGAAATGAAAGATTTGGGAAAACAAAATTTTGCATGAGTTTGCAAATTGAACATTTGAATGATAGAATTCTCGTTCATCAATTGACTTATACTGAAAAAGTCTTTAAAAGATTTTATATGGACAAAGCACATCTATTGAGTATTCCAATGATCGTGTGGTCTCTTGATGTAAATAAAAATCCTTTTAGACCGCGATAAAGTAATGAGAAAATTCTTGATCCTGAAGTATCATACCTAAGTAATATTAGCGCCCTCATGTACCCTACTAATAATACAAGGCTAGATATAGCATTTGCCGTGAATGTGATAGCAAGATATAGTTAAGCTCCAACAACTAGGCATTAGAACGGACTTAAACATATATTTCGTTATCTTCAAGGAACGATTGATATGGGATTATTCAATTCTAATTGTTTTCTGCTAAAATTAGTAGAATATACTGATGTAGGATATTTGTCTGATCCACATAAAGCTAGATCTCAAGATCGGAAGAGCACACGTGTGGTGATACTGTTATATCATGAAAATCTACCAAACAAACTTTAACTGTCACTTCTTCAAAGCATGTTGAACTACTTGCAATTCATGAAGTAACCCAAAAATGTGTATCATTAAGATCTATTATTCAACATATTTGTGAAACATGTGGTTTGTCTTGCAACAAAAATATCCGAACAATTCTATACAAAGATAATATAGCATGCATAGCTCAGTTAAAGAGAGGATTTATCAAAGGGGATAGAATCAAACATATTTCATTTAAATTCTTTTTCACACATGATCTTGAAAAGAATGGTGAAATTAATGTTCACCAAATCCATTCTAATGATAACTTGGCAGATATATTTATTAACTCACTTCCTACTGCATCTTTTGAGAAACTAGTGCAATGCGTCTGTACATAGATCTTAAGTGATGACCAGATGAGAGGGAGTCCATGCACGTTGTACTCTTTTTTCCTTCATTAGGTTTTTATCCTATAAAGTTTTATTATAAAGGTTTTTAATGAGGCAGCTATCAAGAATGGTGTGTAGAATTATATACTCTTTTTCTTTCACTAGATTTTTTTCCCACTGGATTTTTTCTAGTAAGGTTTTAACGAGCCATAATCTATGAAATAGTCATTCAAGGGGGAGGTTTATGAATCGATCAACTTATTGTAAAAGTCGATTATATGCGGATGACTATTTGATGGAAATTATAATCTAAACAAGTTGATGAAATTGCAAGTGGATTTAAATGGTTTTCTTAGGCATGCAAGTAGGGGACCAAATGGATTATTAGTTGGATCATCTACAACTTGTAAGTTGATGTCAATATTAATTATTTTAATTATCAATTTGTATGTCGTAATTATAAATTTATATGGCCATTTTACCCCTTTCTTTATCTATAAATAGAGTGTTATATCCCTCATTTTATTCATCAACAAATGAGTGAAAATTTCCTCTCTATAATTTCTCCTTCTCTATATGATTTAATCTTGCCTTTAGTTTCTTTAGTTTTATAACACTTCATAAAATATTTTATAAAATAAACTAATTTCACTATTTTATCTCTAGATTAGGGTGTGAAATTACTCTATTCTATAAAATATTTTGTGAAAAAACTTTTTTCAAATAGAATTTTCCGTCTAAAACTCTTATCAGCAATACCAAGCGTGCTAATGTGGGGCCCATTTGGCCACCTAATCTATAGGTGACAGAGGTATAATACTCAATTTTAACTTAGTTTCATGAGAAAATTTTCATACAACTTTATGTCTCAAATTTCTCCCAAACCCCACCAAGGAATTAGGTTTGGTGGTAACTTGTAATATGCTAATATAACATTATATTATGCTTCAATGACGACATTGTGTAAGATGTTACAGGAATAAAAAAGATGTAACATATTTGGTTACAAAAAACTAACATATTATATAAGATGTTACATGAATTACAATAGCGTTGGTGGAACAATATAAACAACAAAATATAATATGTAGAGAAATTTTCTAACATTTCTGCTAGTTTTTTATGACACTAGTCAATGACGTGAATGTGAATCCTATAACCCAACAAGTGACTCCCTACCAAATGGGGACAATTACTTCGTCCAATTACTTCGTCTTTTATCAATTGCTTTTAAAAATTGGACCATTCAATAGTGTCATAAGAAATTCACGAATGATCCAGGAAAATTTTCAATAACATATATTCCTTAAACTACAGAATCTGTAAACTATAATGCAGTGTACTTTTTTCCCCTAGACAGGTAATGTAGTTCACTTAATATGAAAATAAAAATTAGTTTAATAAAGAGGAAGAGAAATTAATAAACAAAACTAAAGCACATATTGGCAGAAAATTGAATATTCTTTGTACACCGTGCAAATATATTTTATTTTATTTATTTATTTATTTGTGGGAAATACACATTGCAAGTTTAGAAAGGCTAATTTTTTTTTCCCTGAGAAGAGTTTAGAAACTCTAATTAAATCCCCCCAACTTTAAAAAAAAAAAAAGAAAAGAAAAACGCCCCTATTAATTACTCTACTTTAAAGTTTAATTAATGACCCCATGGCTATCAAAGGTTCAGAAATTGTGGATGGATTATACTGTTGTTTTTAGTTTAAACTTTAATAAAGTACAAAACACCAAACTCCTAATTACAATAGAAAATTCAAAATAAAAATAATATTAAAATCTAATATTTTTTAATTAATTTGTCAAAAAATTATTTTCTTCTTGACGATGTCCAACTTTGGTCCACGCGTCTTCCGCTGAACCAGTCTTATTGTAGCCTTCCAACTCACATGGTTTCTATCTAATCTATTTTTTTATTTCTACTTGCAATATTATACTCCTAATATTCAATTAAAATATTCTAGTAAAGTTCTTAATAGATAGATATTTTATCAAACACAGTTGATTTGACAATTTATACAGGAAATTACTTTAAATATTAAAATCATCATCGTTGTCGTCATTATTATTATCATGGTTTTTTTTAATAAAGACCCTTTTGTTGATAGGAGGTTAAAAAAATACTTTATTTTTGAAACTATTTGTAAAAACACCCTATTCAATTGCAAAAGTATCCTCAACCAATTTTTATTAAATTCAATTATTATTATTATTAAATTCATTTTAACAAATAATGCATGTTAACACTTAGTAATAGAGTACTAGTTCTTGCCCCGTTACCACAGTTGCCATCACGTAGTAAAATAAATCAACTGTCAATACTTATAGTGGTCACAAAACAAAACAACCATCGCCTCCTCTTGGTAACAAAAGCAGCCGCCGCATAGTAACAAATTGGAAAAAGTCATGACAAAGCACAGGAAAAAATAAAAAAGACATAGTAACAAAAAACATGGTAGCACATGCGAAAAAAACACTGGAAAAAACAATGGTAACAAGACAAAAAAAACAATTATCATGGTAACAATCGACTAGTGCATGATAAAACAAAAAGAAGGAAAAATAAAAGAAGAAGAAAAGTCGTTCTAATAACAAAACCGAAGAAGCAAAAAGAAAAACACAACTATTAGATGAAAAATGATAACAAAATCACCACTATCATTGGAAAATGGTAACAAACAACCAATCAAAAAAATCAAAAGAAAAATAGGAAATAAAGAGCGCTACATACCGAAAAATGGTCACACATCAAAAAGTGAAAAGTGGTAACATATGGAGCTTGATTTCATAGTAACTAAAATTTTAATAAACTAAAAAAAAAAGGGAAAACACAATTGTCCCCTCGGAACAAGTAGTAATAGCAGTATCGCTGGGGTGTCTCACTATTGTAAATGCTACTACAGCAGCGACTGCTGACTGCTGCAAAAAACAAACTGCAACAGCAGCGAAGTAGCAGTCGTTGCGAAACAACAGCGATGCAGCGCCCCCTTCCAACTAACGGTCAACATTTCCCTCTTCAATTCATTGAAGAAGGGTTATGGTGGTCGAGGGTAATGGCAGTGGAGGGTTTAGAACGTGGATCGGTGGAGAATTATGGGTCGTGGCGGTTATGGTGGTGGAGAGTTATGGTAATGGCGGTTAGGGCCGTGAAGGGTTACGGTAGAGGGTTATGGTGACAGTAGACGGCGGCTAGGGTTTTATATATACGCATATATATATATATATATATGTGAGTAATTTTATTTTATCTACACGCAGACATATTATTATGCGTGTCAAATATTTAAACTACGGGTAGCCCACACTTATAGCCTATATGTATGTCATGTATTAGACATATGCATAATAACGTGCCTATGTAGGGAAAATAAAATTTCTGATATATATAATTTAGGGTAATAAATAAATAAATCAACATTAAAATCTTATCTTTTATATATGTTAAATTAGGATAATTGTCATATACAGATTTTTCCGCCAAAACAACTATCTTACTTTTATATACTAGTTAATAATTAATAATAATGGTAATCCATTATTGCTATCCATTAATTTTATTTTATAATAATAGATTACATTTTATATACAATTCTATTTTATATATAATATGCTATTTGTTATCCGTTAGTATTTCTTATATTTATTCTACTAGTTTTTAGGATATCTTCAAAAATGTAATATTTCTTCAAAATTCTAATATTTGATAGACAAATTTCAAGTGTTAGGTTATTAGGTATTCTTTCTCATTTTAATTAAGTACCTACTCACAAGGTTAATGAAATAATAATAAAATTAAATTAAATTAGTCTCAAAACTTTTACTTTGATTCAATATGATAAACCACAAGTCATAAAACATATGACTATATGTTTAGTACATTATTACTTAATTTATTATTTTTTTCTGAAAATATATATATTGG
Source organism: Nyctanthes arbor-tristis (assembly GCA_963692815.1). Lineage (NCBI taxonomy): Eukaryota > Viridiplantae > Streptophyta > Magnoliopsida > Lamiales > Oleaceae > Nyctanthes > Nyctanthes arbor-tristis. The sequence continues at coordinate 37,549 of CAVNYN010269746.1, forward strand.
TAAAAGTTTAAGTTGAAGGATACAATAGTAATAATATTTGATGGTAATGATTATTTATAAAAAAATAATAAACTTTTTTAGAACAAAAACTTAAGCTACGTGGATATAATAGTAATAATATTTGATAGTTTCACAAAAAAAAATTGATGATGATGATGATTTAGAATAAAAATAAAAAATTCTCTTAATTCTTTTTAGAGCAGAATTGGTTAAAAATTAATGCTATGTGTAAATCATATAGAATTTATTTTTTGTTATAATATTGTTTCATTTGTATCTTTTGTAATAAGAAAATGTATACTTTAAATTTTTTTAAATAAATTTAGTGAAATAGTGATTTCTTTACAGAATGTACATATGAGGAAATATGAAAAATAATTTTTCCAAAAATATATGGGGGAGAATGAATATGTGGAAAATAATTCATTTTGATAAATGAATATCAACTACACCCTAATATATGTAAACAGAATATGAGTGTAGGGTAATTCTGAAGTTATATAAATTTTATATACACTTTTTTCTATATTTTCTTGATTTTCATACTCAACATGAAATTAAGTTTGTGTTAAAAAAATCTTCATTCTCATTTTCATTAATTAAGAGTATTGTTCATGAATAACAATTTAATTAGCTTTGTGTTAAGTGAAACTATTATACATTTTAATCTGATTTTGTTTTTATATATTAATAACATATGTATATAAGTGAGTAGTATGCAATAAAATTGTGATTCTTTAGTTTTTCAAATTACCATGCATTTTTTCTACTAATTATTCTATTTCGTACAACGCACGGATATAAAACTAATTAAAATAATAAACATAATAATTTAATTATTATAAAATATAATTAAAAAAAGGGGGGGTTTACAATTCAATAAGGTGTAAACAATAACTTCAATAGAAAGTGTAAAATTAAGCAGGGCGCTCAAAAAAGTGTAAAATGTCTAATTTCCTCTTATTATTATCATAGTTTTTTTTTTTGGGGGAATACTGTCATTATTATTATTATTATTATTATTATTATTATTTGTATATAGTTGAGCTCGTTATTATTATAGTTGATTCTCAAGTTTTACAAAAAAATAGTTCAGCCTTGGGCTTTATTATTGCCGTATGCCCGTATCAATGGTTCTACATGACATTGAATGTAAAATCCATGAATATATGGCATTAAATTAAACAACAACAATACTAAAATAATGATAATAATAATATGAGGTCAATAAAGTGGGATTTTATATCCACGCATTTAACGTTGAACATAAGCTAATTTCTACCAAAATAAATAGAATAATACTATATTTATTTAAATTGGAGACCGGTCTCCAATTTAATTGATATTTTTTCATTGAATGAAAATTGGTAGATATCTTCATACATTTATAATTATCCAGTTATCCTCTAATAAAAAAATATCAACTAAATTAGAGCAATCCCTAATCTATATAAATAACTCTATTCAAATAAATAGTACTATTTAAATTTTAAAATACAGTACTTTTCAAACTTGGTCACGTGTCATCAAAGCACGACAAAGTTTCAACAAAATTTACCTCCTTTCCTTTAGTTAATTGATTTGCTGCTCCACACAACAGTCAATGTGGACTTTCGAAGTTCTCTCGTTCATACGTGTATGGGTTGAAAATTTTAAACTTGATTTTTCTTTTTCGTTTAACTACTGAGACAGGGGTGTAGTCAGAAGACTGTTAAAAAGATAATCAAAACTTGACAACTCTTAGTTGAAATATTAAAAAAAATTAAAAATTATTTCAAAGGGTAAAAAAATAGACTTTTTAAAAAACGAGAGTAGCCGGGGATAGGGGTGGCTACCCCTCGATCCACCGCAGTACTGAGATATGTTAGCTTCTGCTTAGGTAGTTAATTTTAATTTAAAAGAAAAAACAAAAGATACAAAATAAGATAACCGATTAACACCATGTAAATGAAACTTCTCCTTTGAATACTTATAGAAGATGGTCGAGAAATAGTCGTTGGTGATTGTTATTCACATAAAAAATGATGTTGAAATGAATTCGAAGATGTGAACTAATGACAAATAAAACAAAATTATTAGCAACTCTTTCAAATGTTCACACTAATTAGGTCATACACTTTGTTTTTGGTTGACATAGGTATAGGTTACTGAAGCATTATGCAACTATATATTGGTCCATTTAGATAAATAAATTTATCATATAAAACAAATGCATTGAAATTTAATGTTATAATGACCGAAAGCATGTCTGGTTATGACTAATATCTTAAAAAATAGAATACCAATTTGTGTTTTTTATCTAGACTAGGATTATAAATTCTAAAATAAGTCCTAAATTTAAGGCTGATTATTGTTAAGATAAGTCACGATTGAATATATTACCTACTTGGTACTCAAAAACTTAATAAGAAACGGGCCAAGCATCGGAGTGTACTTTCCGCAAACTCCACGAACTATCAAAAGTTGCCAATTATATATATATATATACTCACGTTTTAAGGGGCGGGCTCGGTTTCGAACTGCATAACCTACATTTCCCTTATTTCCCTCCCCTCTCCTATCTCGTCTTTGTATTAAAATAAATAAATAAATAAATATGTAAAAAAAAAAAAAGGATAGCTTATAGTTAAACTAATTAAACTAAACTTACATATATATAGTACTTGATAATTGGCCATGCGGTCCATTCAAGCATGGGGACGTCGTTTTTGGCTTCAAAGATCACACAAACGTTAAATTTTGTGCATGTTTTGCTTTGAAATGTCAAAAGCTTTCACCAACCAAACTTTGAAAAAGAACACTCAAAATTTCCAACATAATTGACTATTAATTTTGCCTTCCTTCGAAACTTCATCAATAAATCTTCTTCAGGTGGGGGCCAACAATCCTTTGAACTTCAATAGCTATAAATTTTTTATGTGATAACGATATTCTTCTATCATCAAAATTTTACTTCATTCTCACATCATACTCTCGTAATTTCTTATTTTATTACTTGATTTAATTAAAGTTTCCAATCATTTCTAAGGAACTATTGTATAGATTTTGTGAAATGGCGCTATCATTATGACCTTGAATACAAGAAACTCCTTATTATACTTCAACATATATTTAGTGCATGACAAAGTAAATTTCAAGATTGTTAAAGGGGAGTTCCACTTCAATTCCCCATGTCATAATTTTTTTAAATTGTAGACGTAAGTATACTAATCAAAAAGCGTGGGAATTCAACTATTCTGGGCATATCCAGACAATACAAATGTCGAACGAAGTATGCAACTAAGGCCATCTCGCTAATGACCCATACTGGACTCACAACACTAGGGTACAATGTTATAAACATGCGTTGTATTATTGTATACATATGTTTTAATCCTAAGAACTATGCAATCCAAGACTGGCTCGACATCTTCAAAAATCTGTGTATTATATAGGCTATGCAAACATATATAGTAAATGATACTAGGACGTGCTACACCTTTAGCTTTGCTTTTCCAAGATGTAAGTGACTGTTTGACTCTATTTATTCAAATTGAATTATAATGAAAAATTATAATGAGGTGAAATGAGTTATGTAGATTTAATAAAAGTTTGAAATTTGTGGTTATAAATGAGCAATTGTCAAATTAGTAGTCAAATCAATGATATGTGATATTATAATATGTTTTCATAAAGATAATCAAAACATCTCCTAAAACAGGCTTCCTTCTTAATTCAGTTTAAGGTACTGGTAATAGCAGACATCAATCTTGTAATACCTGACCAGACTCTATTAATGTGCATTGCTCTTTGTCATGTCATAATTTTTGCCATCTCCTTGCATGGTCATCAATTTAAAATTATGCAATGTGTGAAAAGAGATATATACTAATTAATTTATAATTTAATTAATTGGTTAGCAAAAAAGTTCAGGCGCTTTTAGCTGACAGATATGCAATGCCAAAAATAAGTGGATTGCGTAGGTAATTAATTGATTAATTTACTAATAATCTTCTGAAAAGTGTGTAGTGCTTACTTGACTATGATCTCTACGAAATCTTATTGCCCCCAACATCATTATTTTCAAGAGGGGGGAAAGCACTAATCATGATAAAAAAAGACTATTATTTGCACGTATAATCTTTTTCTACTCATAAAAAAGATAAATTAGATCCTGTGACGTATTGTAAATTGAACTGAAAATGACTATTGTCTTTAAAGGAAATGTAAAAGATTTTGTCAATCAGTTTAGTGAGTCATGCTTTAAATCACTTAAATTATCTAACACGGTATATAAACTTGCCCTTTTTTCTCCATTTTTTGAAAGAAAGATGAGGAGTGTTAGGTATCCGTTATTGTTCTTAAACTGGAAAAAAAATTAAACTACTTTTTATCTAAGTATATTTTCTTGAGACCTACACGTACAGTGTCATGGACTTTTCATTTATTTATAGTCTATTTAAAAATAAAAACACCAACCCAACATTTGATAAAGCGTTTTATTAAAGATGATGTCAAATGTTAAATTATTCTAGTGGATGCTAATTGATTTGCAATTGATTCATTTCACATATGGATGGATGTTGAACATCTACAACAAACTAAATACGTCTAAATTCAACGAAGAAGACACAAATGGTCTAAGCATCAGACTGTTTGCCAAATAGTTGTTTGGGTGTCAAAAAAGTAAGATATTATACCTACCCCTCAAAACGAATGTGTTTCCATGCCCAAAGGTTCTTTTTGTGGGACATGTGTGTTCTTCAAGGTAGTTGAACAAATGACCATTATTTATTTTATTTTATTATAATTACTATTTTTTTCCCTAATTTTTGGGTGCATGTGGATGTGATGGACAAGTGGATTGTTTGTATATGGTTAGTTAAACAGATAAAACTATATTTATTTTAAATTCATAGCCATCTAAATGATAACCAATGACTTAAAAATACAACTTGTAACCCCAAAAAGTAGAAAGAAAAAGAGACCAACTCAAGCACAAGAAGAAGGGACAAATTATGTATATACTATATGCCAAAGGGAAGCGAGTGTATTTTTCATTGGATTCACATCTGATAGGCTTGTCAGTAAGGAATATGCCTACAAGACAGTATTGGAGACCCTCCCTTACTGAATCTCCCGCAAGTCTCCCTCTGGTTCCAGGCTTCCACCCTCTTCTTCATCCAGACTCAGATTCGCATAGGCTTTCTCCAACGCCATCAAAAAATTGCACACAGTGAAAAACCAAGACGAAAAGTTAAATCTGTAGATGAGAAAACCTTGCTATATAGCAAGGTTAAAGTGCACTTTTTACTTACTTTTTAAAAATTCCTTGTGTAACTTGTTAAATTATGGAAGCTATTTATTTATAATTTTGTAACTAATTTTAGTGAAACTTTAGTTTATTTGACTTGTACCCTATATGGGGTAAAATATACCATCATAGCCAATAATTAGCTTATCTTAGTAAATTAAATTATTAACAAATTATTTCAATAAATAACTCTTTGAAAAATAGACAAAACTCTTAAATGGCTATAATTTTGTAGAAAAGCACTTGTAAATTTCTAAGTGTAGCATATAAGTCAAACAAATTTATTTGAAAATTTGGGATGCTAATTACTTATTTATAATCAAAGGACGTAAATCAACAACCAATTTATACATATTATTTAAAATTTAGTTGATAGAATATATATAATAAAAAAATTATCAAAAATAAAAGTTTCAAAAAAAAAGTGCTATAAGTAGTAACAAAAAACTTTTATCTTTTATAATTGTACCCAAAATAAAATTAAGAACACCCTTTACCAAGACAAGATATTAGGTTCAAGTGTTCCCCGAAACTCTCCAATTGTATATTAAAAAAAATTACCCAAAATAAAGCAAAAATAAAAATTAAAAAAGAGAAAAGAAAAGAAAAAATATTAGGCATGTCATCACCATGATGTCTTATGAATAGTGATCACAAATCTCCTTTTTTATAATGTACTAGTTGAGAATCGTGCTTTGCATGACCTCTGGTATAATTTTGAAGCTAATTTTGTTTAAATAAACTTCTTTTATTATGACATTTATGTTATTATGTTAACTAGAATTCTCACCCATGCAATACGCGGGATCTAAAAGGAATAATAACAATAATAATTTTAGAGAGACATATTTATCTGGTATGAAAAATGACATGTTTAGCTGTCAACTATGTATTTGATGACCGTAGGCCTTCAATTGCACCACTTGCATATAAACAAGCAATTCACGTTTACTAACTAACAAATATCAGTTATTTATATCAGATAAACATGTCTATTTAGAATTACTCTAATAACAAATGTTAATAAATTTGTTTACAAAAATTTAATAAATTATTAATACAGTCAGTTGAGTCACATGTTAGCAGTATGATATATAAATTTTTATAATTATTCTATCATATTTAGATTTATTTATTTGCCGGTAACACTTTTTGCACTAAGATAATTTTTTTCATACAATGCGTATAGGGGGCAGGAGGGGAACTAATGTCACGCCCCCTCAAATTTACTACTTATTATTATCATTTATTTTCAAGAGCGGAAGCTTTTGAGTTTAATTTTATTTTTGTACAATTTGAGAGGGCGGAACTTACAAAACAACTACTTTTGTACAACTTCATTTAGACATAGAAAAGATCAAATAACTCAACAAATTATGTTGGTAAGTATTTTATTTATTATCAAATTGAACAATGGGAAAACCAAACTTTTACATAAGCATACTTATTTATACAAAAGATAGTAGACTCGTATATTGGTTTTGATATATATATTTATAGCCAAAATTATATCTTGGAACTCCAAAATATAGATTCCCTTCTATATGCAAAATCTTCTTCTATCCGCGGGTATGCTCCGATTCTAGGCTTGCTTGACCAATATCTTACCTCTGACCATCTATAAAATGATAGAAAATATGAGTATGAGTATAACGTACTCAGTGGGTAACAAAATACCTCGATTCACTTTTCATTTAAGAAAAATACAATTTCAAGAAAATCGTCGGATGCACAAAGCCTTTAAATGTACGAAAATGCCCGATCACTAGGGAAACAGTTACAATGGTGCACATATGATGGGCCAAGACCACACAACACGGCCACAAAAATTCAAATTGGCCGAGACTACACAACAAGGACACAAAGATTACTACATAGCTAAAATAACCAAGACCACATAGAATGTCATGTTCCACAGAGCAATTCAAAACGGGTAGAGTACTAACTAGCAATATAGATGCAATAAATCAATCTTTCTTTTTATAACAATATATCAAAATCTATGTTTGTCTCATGAAAATCATTAATCAAATACACACTTATCTTATCAAAACTTTATACATGTAGAAAGAGAATCAAAATATTAGGTTACTCACCTTTTTTAATTTTTATCTTCACTACTCAATGATCTTCCTTTATTTTTGAAATAATATCCTGTCTTGTTTCTCTAATTAAATATTAGGATTTTATACTACAAGTAGGTAACAATATATATTTATAGGGTAAATGGACGTGGAGGTGTGAAGAGCCATTGGTTTAATTGCTTTTTATAGAGTTAAAGATTTAATTATCTTTGAATGTAATTTGAAATCCATGGTTTACAAGACTAACAAGTGTCCTAGACACTTGGTTATATTAGTAATTTGTTAATTATCAAAATGGCATGGATGAACACTTGGCAAGACTAGCATTGTTTATTAATTTCAAAAGTAGCACATGCTTTATTATTTAGTAAAAATAGCTCATTTATTATTTACAAATATGCCAAGTGTCTTGGACACTTGGTAATATTAGCAATTTGTTTAATTATAAAACTAACATATCTTTGACCCTTGGCAAGACAAAATATCACATGTATTATGTATTGGCAAACTTAACAATATGTGGGGAATGATTTAGCCGACCCTGAATTATCAATATTGGGACACAAATAAAGAACAATTCAAGTATTTATTCCAATCATTGGTAAAATAATTATCATGTAATATTTATTGTTAAATTTTTGTGGAATGTTACAACTAATATCCGTTATTCATGTTAAATAAATATTTCTCTCTATAATTACTCTGATAATAAATGTCAATAAATGTTTATACAAAAATTTAATATAAATTATTAATACAGCCAGTTGAGTCATATTAATATTATGAAATATAAATTTTTGTAATTATTCTATTATATTTGAATTTATTTGTTAGTAACATTTTTTGTACCAGTTAATTTTTTTTATACAGTGGGTATAGTGGAGGGGAGAGGAGTATGTGTTTCAATCTAGGATCTCCTGTCTAGAATGTGAGAAACATAATTGCCGTAACACTTGTTTTAATTACAGCACCAGTTAATTATACATATATAAATAAAAATTAATTGAGGTGATTCAATAAAAATAAAATGTTTGATAAAAATTGTTGAACAACTATTACAGTACAACTGTATCAATATTCTGTTTATCTCTCAAATAAATAATCTAACTCTAAATACGGTAACACTTAAATTATCAAAATGTTCTAATTTAATTATAGAATCGACAAATTAGAGTACTATAATTTTTAAAAAAAATCAATTGATTATCGCACTACAATAACCACATAAAATTTTCTTAAAAAATTATTAAAAATTGAAATTTACAACTAATGTTACAGATTTTTAGAAGTTTATTAGTTTAAAGACGTGCTATGCTTGAGTTTTCAAATCATAAAAATTTCTATGTGCTTTTTTGAACTAGAACTCTCAATTAATTTCGTGTTCGATTTGATAAGTGACAGATCTCTAATTCAAAATACTTAACTAAAGAAACTACTGTGAATTAAGGATCGAATATAGGTTAATAAAGAAAAAAGTGAATATTATTTAAAAATTAATATAACAATCTCAAAAAAAAGATAAAAATAAAAATACAAAAAAGAATTAAATAATATCACCAAAAATCTTATAGAGTTAGAAACGTTATAAAGCCAGAAACCTTAGAGAGTCAGAAAAAGAAAGAGAAAAGCCATCATTCTCTTATTATATATATATATATATGGGAAGAGAATAATTTGCCAATTTCTAATTAATTTTAAAAATTATGTAAGAACATTTAAATTTTTGATGTCATTATTATCATATAAGTCTATGGAATTTTGGTTGATATACAACAAAGAAAATGAATTTTAGTGGATCGACTTTTAATGTTGCCGAGAGGAAATTGAAACTTTTATGTTTTTAAATTCCTTGAGCAGTTTGTCAAAATTTGCAAGCCTATTTATTTATAATTTTCTAAAGACTACGTTGTAATGGATTTTTTTATTTGATTTGTATTCCATGGTAAAATATACTGCCCTAGCCGACAATTATATTTTTATTATTATTAAATTAAATTATTCAAATATTATTTTAATAAATAACTCTTTGAAAGTTATACAGAAGACTTTTATCTTTTATAACTGTCAAGACTGCGTATGTGTAGAAATGTAGATAGATATTCATTTTTTGTAATTAGATATATATATTTATTTTGTCCAAACAAAAAAAAAACTCAACAAAAAGGTAAAAATAAAATAAAATAGAAGGGAAAAAGAAGAAATCAAAATTTAATTGAATTTAATTGACATAATACATATAGAATAAAAGATAACTTTATAAAAAACAGTTTAGAAAAAAGTGGCCCGAGTAGTAATGCAAATGTTAAAAAATCCTCTCTTTCATAATGAAAATGTTAAAAAATCCTCTCTTTTTATAATCCTATCTTTTATAATGAAAATGTTAAAAAAATCCTCTCTTTTTATAATTGTAAACATGTTAATATGTAGAAATATATATAGATACTCATTTTTGTCTGAACAAATAAGCTAAACGAAAAAAAAAGAAAAAAAAGAACGAAAGAGAAGGCGAGAAAAAGAACAAAATAAAAAAGGGAAGACAAATTTGTGTTCCCCAAAAAATAAAAAAAAATAAAATAAAAAGGAAAAATTCAGCATGACATCATGATGATGCCCTTTGAACAGTAGCCTTTATTTCTCTCTTTTAGAATTGTAGATATATATATATTTCAACGAGCAATTAAGGATATAACTTTTTGAGTTTATTTCTACAAATATAAATAATTTTATGAAGGATATATGGCTAACATAATTGGCTAATTTTGATGGTGTCATTCTATGCCCCATTTAGTGGGTTTGGCCAAGAGGTATGATGACAAAAATGTGCCCGCGCTGAGTTGGCTTGGCTTATTTGGGTGCGTAATGTTGAAAGTGAACCCCATTGACATAGTCGAAACAAGACTCTTTAAACGTGTTTCGATTAGAATTTAATTTAGACTCAACATCTTGTTTATTTCTGTACGTCGTGTTAATTTAAGGTGCCAAACTCATGACACATAATTAATAAGTAGCATAAAAAGAAATTGATTCAAATAATTAGGCATGATATAATAATAAGTGAACTGTGCCAGAGTCGAAGCAAGACTCTTTTGACGTGTTATGATCAGGGCTTTAGAGGACGTTTTGTTCATTTTTGTGCTTGTGTTAATTTAAAGCGCCAAACTCTTGGCTTGGCTACAATAGAACGAAATGAAATTGATTCAGATAATCAAAGCAAAAAAAAAACTTTATAATTAATGGTATCTTGCCTTGTCGAATAATTTAATGCAAGCATTTCTCATTTGACAATTCAATATTTGTGAAATATATGTTTCCCTACCATGTGCATTTCGCATCTCATTTGACAATTCAATATAAGTCAAATATATGTTTCTCCACATTATTTTAAAGCCCATGTCAAAACTCAATCTCTCCTCTTTGAGGATGATTTGAATTTTGAACATTACTCAACAATAATAGATTTAATAATAATGAATTAAAAATTTTAAATAATGAATTTAACACCCCCAACCCAATCCCTCCACCACTCCCCCCACCCCACTCCAAAAAAAAAAAATTCCTTTTAACTTATAAGGGAAAACATGCCACATTATTATAACTTAACAACCACAACATGCCATTTGAATTTTCACCTAGACCTCATTCTTCTATCATTAAAATGTTAAAACGAATGCTAGTATCTATTTCGATTTTGATCTACTTTACAATGTTGCCTAGTTTATGCATGCCACTCAATAGATTATTTCTAAAATATTTATTTTGACCTAGGTATAGATTTTGTTGAAAAAAAGGGTAATGGTTTATATTATATGTATATGCGAGTCCTATGAAATATTTAGACGTGATTAGTTTAATCATATTCTGTTTTAAAATAAGATTTCTTTCTTGAAATGGTAATTGGTGTTTATCTACACAAAAGTTAGTTGAATATGTTTACCATTTTACATTGTATATCAAGCTAATGAAATGGCCAGTCCATACTCTATATCACCGAGTGGTTTGCTTCCACCCAATGACGTGAGACCACCTTGAAAACTGAGATGACTTAGTTAGTCACTTCAACGGTTTCCCCTCATTATAGTGAGAACTAGGCTCATCTCATTGCGTGAATTCACAACGTGGATAGTATGCCTAAATCACCATAATCATTTATATATACACATTTACATGTAACTAATTGATTAATACCAAAGTACCCTAAAGTGGACTCACCCTTTTGGCATTTTCAACAGCTATGATTGATATGACTTTGTACACGCAAACAATGCAACCGGACGATAAAACTAATACAGAAGACAAACCGCCTTACGCTACGAGACAGTGGGTTTCCAATTATAAGAGTATCCTTATCTTCCTAGAAGCCCAGCAGGATCTAGTGTTGACTCATTCTTCACCAAACCCTTTGCAATTTGCAAATGATTTTCGGCTGAGCATCTTTGAATATATTCCATCCACATGCCCTTAATACTTTGTCCCTGTTCACAAATGGGAAACAAAAAAGGGGAAAAAAAAAAGAAAAGAAAAACCCATCTGCACTGTTATTACAGAAATGATCAGATATCTGTCTACAGTGAGCCGGTGTTACTGTGTGCTCTTCAATGGTGGGTTGATGACAAATGAATAAAAAATTTGAAATTTTAATGTTTTCATTGAAAGTAGGCAGATTAATACATGTCTGTCACAATAAATAGGTGAACGGTGCTAGTTACTGTTATAGCATCAAAACTCAACACTCAAATATTAAAAAAAAATGTGGATTATAGGTAGAATCAGTGGGTCCCCTCCCCCCACCAACCCCACGCCTCAAATGGGCTCTTGTGAGTGCGTATATGTATGTAAGAAGCCACAGCTTCTTGGAAAATATTGATCTTAACGAACCAGATTTCGTTCCTCTCTCCAAAGCTACAAGAGAGTTACAATTTCAACTGGTTTGGAAAAGATCAAAAGTTTCATTAAAAAAGACTTCGTAATTTTCAACACCCCAACTACTTCCTCTTGCTCCACCTAGCCATCCATTTCTGTGTCCATCTATTCGTTATCTATCAGATTCAAGAACATTTGTTATCTATTCAGATTCAAGAACAAGAAGAAGTGTGTGGGGACGCACAGAATCTCCTTCGTTTCTCTACATTTTGACTGTAACAAAGTAAGGATTTCATTTCACACAAGTTAGATGTTCCTTTTATATGGTTTTCAGGTTTCCTAGAGATTTATCATGCTAATTGCGATGCATATTTTTTTCATTGAAATTTAAGGTAAATAAGCAGAAAGGAAAAATGGATGATAAAATGCGGGCTTCAAGAAGACAGACAAGCCGGAGTGCAAGCAGGAGCATTGGTCGAAGCCTAAGTAGAGCAAGCTGGAATGTGGAGGATGTCTTTTCCGGTTCCACAAATAGGCGGAGCGTTCGAGCTGAGGAAGATGAAGAAGCTTTAAGATCGGATGCTCTAGAGAAGTTACCAACCTATGACAGAATGAGGAAAACTGTCCTAAAATCCTATGTTGAAACTGCCAATCAAGACGATAAGGTGGTTCACAAAGAGGTTGATGTAAGAAAACTTGACATGAATGATCGGCAAGAATTTATCGACCGTCTTTTCAAGGTTGCCGAGGAAGATAATGAGAAGTTCTTGAGAAAATTTAGGAACAGAATTGACAGGTAACCTTTTCTACACCAAAATTTCATTCTTCACCCCAATAATCAACACATTAATTTGTTGAGTGGTTGTACTTCATCCCAGTCTACAACCTCTCTCACACACTTCATGCAGTAACCAAGTTTTGTGTTTTAAGTCACCTGTTAATTACGCACTAAGCATAAATCATAACTAATTTTCAAGAACACAAATTTATCACTTTTTTTCCACCCAAGGTATTGCACCGAAAGCAAAGTTCACACTTTAATCAGATAAAAAAAATAAATAAATAAGCAAACAATTTTGGGACAAGAATATTTGGTGCAAGTACAGCCTGTATGCTTGACTGAGTTAAACAATATGACTCTAATTTATTTATTAATTTCCCTATTCGGAAATTGCAGAGTTGGAATTACCCTTCCTACGGTAGAAGTGAGATTTGAGCACTTAACCGTCGAGGCTGATTGCTTCGTAGGCGACAGAGCTCTTCCAACTCTGCCAAACACTGCCCGTAATATTGCCGAGGCAGGTTTAAGTTGTTTTGGTATCAGGTTGGCTGAGAAAACAAAACTCACAATACTAAAAGATGCTTCTGGGATCATAAAACCATCGAGGTAAGCTTACACTGTCTCTAATTTAGTTACAATTTACATATAAGATACTATTGTTTGCCAATCTTGATTTATTTTTCTCTGTTACATTTCGTAGGATGACTCTTCTATTAGGGCCACCCTCATCCGGGAACACAACCCTTTTGCTAGCACTAGCAGGAAAGTTAGACCCGACACTAAGGGTTAGTTTAATGCTAGCTAGTCAAATTCACACCTAAATTATCCATGAAACTTATATCAATAGAGATTAACTTAATTCTGCATAAAAAATGAATGTGTACAGAAAAGGGGAGAAATCACATACAATGGGCATCAACTCAACCAATTTGTCCCACAGAAGACCTCAGCATACATTAGCCAGAATGATGTTCATGTAGGAGAAATGACAGTCAAAGAAACCTTAGATTTCTCTGCTAGGTGTCAGGGGGTTGGATCTCGATATGGTAATTAGTTGATAATTTTTATTTTACAATTTCATTTTTTCATGGGATTATATTGTCTTAATTCTAACTCTCTAATTCAAAATAGAACTTCTGAGTGAGCTTGCTAGAAGAGAAAAGGATGCCGGTATTTTTCCCGAGGCAGAGATTGATCTTTTCATGAAGGTAATTGATATAAGCATACTTTAGACCGTAATAGTAATATTAATTTTCTTTTCTATATATTTTATGATTTTGATGTTTCAACTTTCTTTTCTCTTTATGTTTCTATCAGGCAACTGCAATGGAAGGAGTTGAGAGCAGTCTCATTACAGACTATACTCTTAGGGTAATATATTTGAAGTCTAATATGTCATCAAAAACTATTTATTACCGAAACCCAAATTATTTATATAATTATTACCAAGTCATGATTTGTATGTTCTAATGTATCGTAGGAACAATACAAATATCATGTGGACATGTACTTTCTTATATTTAATTAATTATATATTCCTTCTGAAAGTGTCAAAAATTTCTCCTCACCTACTGCCCCATGGGACCAATGATTTGTTGGCTGGATATCGGGGGACCCAGTAAACGCATTTTCAAATTTCAGCTAGGAATGGGACCTACGTGTTTCATAAATTATACCTAGTTGGCCAACAGAACTACAGTCCGGCTATAAAAACAGATTGGGCTTCGAGTTTAGAGCCCGATCACCAATTACAGGGGAGGCCACATGTATTTTAAAATACACATAGCCCCATGTGATTGGTAGTCGGACTCAAAACTCAGAGCCTGATTTGTTTCTATAGAAAATTTAAATGGAACCGTCTATCAATTTACATGAAATAAAAAAACATGAATGCACACGTTTATAGGTACATAAATACGTGTACATGTGCTTGCGCGTATGTTTGTTGAACAATTCATTATCGTCTTTCAAATACATGAAATAGTATATGCATGAATGCATGCACCCATGTAGATACGTGTGTTTAAATGTTATCAACAATACTTGATTTATTTCATGCAGATATTGGGACTGGACGTGTGTCGGGACACAATTGTTGGAGATGAAATGATACGAGGAATTTCTGGAGGACAGAAGAAGCGTGTAACAACAGGTAATTAAACTGGAATCACTTATTTTTGGTTTAACTAGGAAATTTATGCTAGAAAGTGACAGAGTGAAGCAGTATGAATCTGTTGACAAGTCCTAAAGTTGAACCACCAAACCTTATCTGCAGAAAGCTGACTTGAAACACATAAACAATGTGGCCACAAAGTCACAACGGTATAGAATTACTTACAGATAGATTTGTCAACAAAATAAAGCGCCTCTAATAAGAAGCTGGGAAATCACGCCAGGCAGAGCCAATACCGCCTGTGTCGAACTTTTCATGGATGGAAAGTGCGCCTTCGTTTACGAGATTTCCGAAAAAATTTTAATATGAAGCGTGCAGGAGAGTGAGCAAGTAGATATTAAGCTGCAATGAATTGGGCCGTGTTGATGGTCCAAAATGTACTTACTTGCTAAAAACTCCCATATGTGCCTGCAACAAAAGCATCGACAAATAGATTTAAAATTTAGGATAACATAGCTAACTAATCCATGTTGTTTACTCTCCTTCTAATATAGCTTTCTAGGATTGTCATGTGTCAATAATTCCCGTTTCAGTGTAGATAATGATCCCACTCGAACATGCAGTAAATCAAAATAAGTCCACACTTCTTCCACATGATCCGGTTGGATGACTCATGTACCCAACAAGACAAGATGTTTTCACAGTATAATTATAGTAAATTCCACAAGGCTGCTGCAAATTAAGTTTCAATTATTTACATCTCTCCATTTAGCTCATTGCTATGTCTACTGAGAGATCTAAGCAACTAGATCTCTAGCAACTATAATAAGCGACGTCAGCTTCCATGACCTATAAGGGAGCTAACACAAAATAAAGGTCCATATATTTGGATCTCAAGTGTGTATTCAGATGGATGGTAATTTGAACATAGAAATTCAATATAGTATAAAAGACTCGGCGTGAAACCAACAAAAATAAATTGTAAATATCTGAAAATTAGTACAGCAAATATATGTCAGGACCAGTTTCTTACTTGTGTTAATATAGGGGAGATGATTGTTGGGCCAACCAAAACACTCTTTATGGATGAAATATCAACGGGCCTAGACAGCTCAACAACATTTCAAATAGTGAAGTGCTTGCAACAAATTGTACACCTCACTGAGGCAACAGTCTTTATGTCCCTCCTCCAGCCAGCTCCAGAGACATTTGAACTCTTCGACGATATCATTCTCTTGTCTGAAGGCCAGATTGTTTACCAGGGCCCTAGAGTGCATGTCATTGAGTTCTTTGAGAGCTGTGGATTCAAGTGCCCTGAGAGAAAGGGAATTGCTGACTTCCTGCAAGAGGTAATTGAACCGTAATCCCCCAATTCAAACATAAGATTTTATTTAACAATGTGCATGGAAACCTATTATTGGAGCTACCAGTTATGGTATCTAATTGATAACAGGTGACATCAAGAAAAGATCAGGAGCAGTACTGGACAGACCGAAGCAAATCATACAAATATATTCCAGTGAGCGAATTTGCAAAAAGGTTCAAGCGTTTCCATGTGGGCCTACGGCTTGAAAATGAGTTATCAGTCCCTTATGACAAGAGCCGAAGTCACAAAGCATCTCTAGTGTTCAAAAAATACACAGTCACAAAAAGAGAACTTCTAAAAGCCAATTTTGACAAGGAATGGCTATTGATCAAAAGAAATTCTTTCGTCTACGTATTCAAGACTGTCCAAATTATCATCGTGGCTATCATCACATCTACTGTCTTTTTGAGAACTGAATTACACACTAGGAATGAAAATGATGGTGCTATATACATAGGTGCATTATTGTTTAGCATGATTTGCAATACTTTCAATGGTTTCGCTGAGCTCTCTATGGCCATCCAGAGACTTCCTGTCTTTTACAAGCAGAGGGACCTTCTATTTCATCCACCCTGGGCTTTCACTCTGCCAACATTTCTACTAAAAATACCCATATCTGTGTTTGAGACTATTGTCTGGATGGTCGTCACATACTACACCATTGGATTTGCCCCCGAAGCTAGCAGGTAACTATGCATTCATGTTTTCTCATGTCCTTATATACTCACAGCATCAACAATAGTTAAGAGTTACAGGGAATGTCTTGAATTGAATTTTAAATGGACATAATTGCAAACCTAGGACATGAATTCTATTGACTCTAAACTATCAAACAATTTTTGGCGGAGCTAAGAAATACTACACATTTCAAATATTATGTTAATGCTAAATGAAATCGACGTAGTGTAGTGTGCATATAAACAGCACATAGCAGGAAACCACACTAACTTGTGTTCGAATGATGCTTAACTTTACTTTTATTTTACACAGATTATTCTTACATGCAACATAACCATGTGTGAAATTCCACTGTCAGGTTCTTCAAGCAGCTACTGTTGATATTCATGATCCAACAAATGGCTGGGGCAATATTTAGGCTCATTGCATCAATATGCAGGACCATGATTATTGCAAACACTGGCGGTGCTCTTACTCTTCTGCTAGTGTTCCTTTTGGGTGGTTTCATCCTTCCAAGAGGTTAGTTCAAGCACAATAACCCAACTAAAGTCTATAACCCATTATAATTTTCACGCCAACATTTAATGCAAATGGCACAATGGAGCAACTATGGTTTAGCAGTCCTGTCCTGTCATTGTTTCTTTATAAACAGCAGGAATTTCTTCTATATCAGATGATGTATTTCTCCATCTTTCTCTCTCCCTCTTTCTTTTTTCCCCTCCTTTTTTCAGCAGGAATATCCTCTCTCTCTCTCTCTCTCTCTCTCTCTCTCTCCTCTCCAGACATATTAGTAATACTTGATTTTATTTCGAAAACCTAAAACCAAAGAAAGTTTCAAAATAAAAGCAGGTATGTAAGTGAATAAGAGGACATCTGAACTCACATCTAAACAAGAAAAAGAAGTGAAACAAAAGCAAAGAACAAGAAATACTTCGATCCTTAGTAGATTGATTAAAATGAAGATACATCATATATCTCTGAACTCATTCTTAAGTTTTTCTTTCATGCAGAAAAAATTCCAGTCTGGTGGAGGTGGGCTTATTGGGTTTCACCTATGAGCTATGGTTACAATGCAATTGCAGTAAATGAGATGTTTGCTCCAAGATGGATGAACAAAATGGTATTTTTCCTAGAAATTTCCTCTCAACCTATATCTCTCAATGATCTTTTATGACACTGGTTTCACAATATGTCATACCTGGAATTTGATCATCATTTCTGACTTTTTTAAACAGGGATTTTCAATTTTTCATTCTTGTATTTGTATTATTTAGTAACTCACCCTTTGAAAAGCAAAAATTAAGCTGTTTAGATGGTTCTATACAGGCATCAAACGGTGTGACGAGACTAGGTGTGGCAGTTTTGAACAACTTTGATATCTTCCCCGAAAGAAATTGGTATTGGATAGGTGTAGGTGCCCTCTTGGGATTTACCATTCTCTTCAACGTTTTGTCCACTTTTGCCCTAATGTACCTCAATCGTAAGTCTTAATGTTGTCATTAATATACAGGTCCTCCTTCTCTTTAGTAGGAAAACTAATCTCTCTCTCTCTCTCTCTCTCAAAAGCTCTTGGAAAGCCACAAGCTATAATATCCAAAGAGATGGCAAGGGAGATGGAAGCTGGCCATGAAGAAACAAATGAAGCACCCAGGCTTAGAACAACACGGTCAAAGAAAGAATCTCTTCCTCGATCCTTATCTGCAGCTGATGGAAATAACACAAGTAATGATCAAGAAACATTCATCAATATCTCAATTAATTAGCTAAGAAAAGATCAAACTAGCTCACAGATTTTTCCTTCTTTTCCCCCCATTTTTATCTCTTTAATTAGTGGAAATGGCCATGCAACGGATGAGCAGCCGTTCCAATGCCAATGGGCTATACAGAAACCAGGACTCAAACCTTGAGACTGCAAGAGGCATTGCTCCAAAGAGAGGGATGGTTCTGCCATTCACACCACTAGCCATGTCCTTTGACAGTGTAAATTACTATGTGGACATGCCCCCGGTAAGAACCAATATCCTTCTCATTCAGGCTCAAAGATTGTCAGCAAATGAGCACTCTTCATATGGCACTTTATATTCAACAAAAAACTCTGGTATGAACAGGAAATGAAGGAACAAGGAGTGACAGAGGACAGACTTCAATTACTTCGTGAAATAACTGGTGCATTTAGACCAGGAGTTCTGACTGCGTTGATGGGAGTAAGTGGAGCAGGAAAAACAACACTAATGGATGTTTTGGCTGGACGAAAGACTGGTGGTTATATTGAGGGAGACATTAGAATATCTGGATTTCCAAAGAAACAAGAAACCTTTGCTAGAATTTCCGGATATTGTGAACAAAATGATATCCACTCACCTCAAGTAACTGTTCGTGAATCTTTGATTTACTCTGCCTTCCTTCGGCTACCTAAAGAAGTTAGCAAAGAAGAAAAGATGGTACAGTCTTCCTTCCAAAATACTATGACAATATTATAATTGTTAAATGCAATAAAACAATTTCTTACTATCTACTCTTTGCAGACTTTCGTGGATGAAGTGATGGATCTGGTAGAACTAGATAATCTCAAGGATGCCATTGTTGGGATCCCGGGAGTTACCGGACTGTCAACAGAACAGAGGAAGAGATTGACTATTGCAGTTGAACTAGTTGCCAACCCCTCAATCATATTCATGGATGAACCAACTTCCGGGTTAGATGCTAGAGCAGCCGCCATCGTAATGAGGACTGTAAGAAACACTGTGGACACGGGTAGGACTGTGGTCTGTACAATTCATCAGCCTAGCATTGATATATTTGAAGCTTTTGATGAGGTAAAGTGAAAATTTTCGCTTGATACATCAATCCCCTTCAGTGATTCAATTTCATTCCTTATGAAAGAATATTTCCTCTCCAACTACTCTAGTTTCAGAGTTTCACTGACATTTATAACATAATATAATGAATCAGCTGCTTCTCATGAAAAGAGGAGGACAAGTGATATATGCCGGACCACTGGGGCAGAATTCACAAAAAATAATTGAATATTTTGAGGTACTTCTTGCTCTTTAAAACATTTAAGCCACTTAAAAAGAAAGAATATAAAAGATTCTACCACTTCAATGTAGGCAACTCCAGGAGTCCCACGTATCAAAGAGAAATATAATCCAGCAACATGGATGCTCGAAGTAAGCTCAATGGGCACAGAGGCGAAACTCGGGATGGATTTTGCTGAACACTACAAATCAACAGCCTTGTATCAGTAAGTACAATTGAACCACAAACAAACCTCTAGAGGAATTTGCAAAACATTGATCTCATACATATTCGTCATTCTCAGGCGAAATAAGGCCCTAGTGAAAGAATTGAGTACACCGCCTCCTGAGGCAAAAGACCTGTATTTTCCCACACAGTACTCTCAAGCCACATGGGGTCAATTTAAGTCCTGCCTCTGGAAGCAATGGTGGACCTACTGGAGAAGTCCTGATTATAATCTGGTCAGATATTTCTTTACTTTGACTTGTGCACTCATGATTGGGACGATTTTCTGGAGAGTCGGCAAAAAGGGGTTCGTAACTCATTAAGTGTAGTCCTTGATTATTTAGGATTTGTTTCAGAAGTATCAGAAACAAGATTTGAATGCCATGGTGCTGATTCCTACTTTTTAATTTTCCGCTTCAGGGAAAGCAGTGCAGATCTGTTGACTGTCATTGGCGCCATGTATACTTCTGTCTTGTTTGTTGGCATTAATAATTGCTCAACAGTACAACCTGTAGTAGCCATCGAAAGAACTGTATTTTATAGGGAAAGAGCTGCAGGAATGTACTCGGCATTGCCATATGCCATCGCACAGGTGAATATTTAACTTGTTCTGTAAAAATCTCTTTACCTTAACATGATTTTTATGGGCTAGCATGCTCGTGACCTTTCAAAATAAATATGTTAATGAAGACCTAAACACACATATAATTTGAAATGCCAAACCAATTTAATTACAGTTTACCGGGTTATCATGTGCAGGTTGTTGTTGAAATACCTTATGTATTTCTTCAGAGCACGTATTATACTGTTATAGTGTACGCCATGGTGAGCTTTCAGTGGACAGCTGCTAAGTTCTTTTGGTTCTTCTTCGTGACCTTCTTTTCCTTCCTCTACTTCACATACTATGGTATGATGACTGTCTCCATCACGCCAAACCACCAAGTAGCAGCAATTTTTGCAGCAGCCTTTTATGCACTTTTCAATCTATTTTCTGGTTTCTTTATCCCCAGACCGGTAAGTTATTTGATCATTAATGTTTAATTGTGATCCTGAATTTGAGCAGAGTCTTAAATTTTCCCCTTTCAAAACTTTCAGAGCATTCCTAAGTGGTGGGTATGGTACTATTGGATTTGCCCAGTTGCATGGACGGTCTATGGACTGATTATAGGCCAGTATGGTGACGCTGAGGAAACCATTAAAGTGCCCGGAATGTCCTTTGACCCTATGATTAAAGATTACATACAAGATCACTTTGGTTATGATCCAGACTTCAAAGGACCAGTTGCTGCAGTTTTGGTTGGCTTCACAGTCTTCTTTGCATTCTTATATGCCTACTGCATCAAGAAACTGAACTTCCAGACGAGGTAGAATGCTCTGGTTATCAAACCAAGCTGTAAATATATTTTCCAAGCATCTCAAGGAAGATTGAGAGATGAGAAAATATTTGTAATAATAGCTTGCATTAAGTTAATGCCGTAGGATAGAGAATAGTTCTGGGTCCCTTTCCCGCCCATATTCTTAAGGTCATACTTCACCAACAAGGTGAGTGTGTGTATTCCTAAGTTTTGATAACACTATATAGTTAAAATGTAAATTGTTCACGAATTCTGTAGATTTATGTACAAAAATGTTATTTGTGCAAGATAAGATTAAAAAGTTAACATGCCATCTAGTAGCAGAAAAGTGAAAAGGGTTATTGGCGCAAAAGGTCCCTACCTTTGAGTTGTTTTGTAGAAATCGTTCTTACCTTTTATTTCTTGGCAATTCCATCCCCACCTTTACATTTCTTGGCGGAATTCATCCCCACCGTTAATCTTTCCGTTTTCCAACCTTTATTTTTGTAATATTATATCTATATATACACACTTATATTTTATAAAACCTAAATCAATGCATTAATTATTATTTTTTATATTTTAAAAAAATTAATGCACTCAAATCTAAATATGCCAATAAAATGTTAGAGGAGATTAAATAGGGAAGTGTGTTTTATTTTATTATGTTGTTTTATAGGGTTCAAAACTGATTATTAAATAGACGTATAGTTAAAAAAGTATAACAAACAAAATAATTAACAACGTTGCCGCTTAAATAAAATAAAATATAATTTGATTCTCTGATAATTTTCTTGAATATCACACACACACACACACATACTCTTCAACAGTCGAAACTATCAAAAGAAATGAAGAGAATCTCTGTGTGTGTATGATATTCAAGAAAATTATCAGAGAATCAAATTATATTTTATTTTATTTAGATGGCAACATTGTTAATTATTTTACTTGTTATACTTTTTTAACTATACGTCTATTTAGTGATTAGTTCTGAACCTTGTAAAATAATATAATAAAATAAAACACACTTCTTTTATTTAATCTTCTCTAATATTTTATTGGCGTATTTAGATTTGAGTGAATTAATTTTTTTAAAATACAAAAACTAATATTTAATGCATTAATTTAGGCTTTAGAATATATAATTGTGTATATATAGATATAATATTACAAAAAAAAAGTTGAAAAACGGAAAGATTAACAGTATGGATGAATTCTGTTAAGAAATTCAAAGGTGGAGATGAAATTGCCAAGAAATAAAAAGTATGGACGATTTCCACAAAACAACTCAAAGGTAAGGACATTTTGCGCCAATAACCCAAGTGAAAACTAACGTTTTAGAAACTAAGGGTTTATGAATCAAAACTCACTATTCCAGAATTCATCTGCAATACAAACGCTATTCCATAAATAAGTAGCGTGCATGCAAGCAAAATCCGATAATCAACGAAATATGATTAGCCTGTGGAAAACCTTCCGAATTCAGGAGAAACTCCGGAAAATAAAATGTCACAGCCCATACCTGCGATAAATCATTTGCAGAGTCCGGAACAAATCAAACTGTCATCAACGCGGTCATCAAGATTTCACAAGCTGATATTCGTCAACGATCTTTGCAGTATTGATCCGTTTGATTACTAGAACTCGGATGTGGGAGCTTAAAATCGGAAACTGAAAATGGGAAAGGTTTGATTGATATTGATATCCAATTACATTCGTTTAGCTTTGTTTTAGTTTAACAAAAATTTACGGGAAATTTTAAAATTGGCTTTTTTAAAAAAGGCACTATGCAAACCCCCCCCACCCCCGGTTGGGGCTGCCGGGGCGCGGGGCCACAGACTACCGTCAAGAATTTAGCATTGTGTATGTACAAATAAATTTATTGACCGAGATTTGCGAATTCCTTTTAGGCTTTTTGGGGGTAATTCTCGTATCACCTTATATTGTTAAACGACATATGTAAGCATGCTAAATTTTAGTTATTGCTTTTTAATATATTGGCATTTTTTTGACATTACAAGGTAATTGTAGGGGAGAATCGAACCCTTAAACAAGGATATAAATAACTAATTCGGATGCTACTAGACTATAAAAGTCATGGCAACACATTGGTGGTTTTAAATTAACTATTATTATAATTTAACTTTTATTTTTATTTTTTATTTTTGAAATGAATTCAACTTTTAAGTTAAGAGTGGGGCATAATAATCAAATTAATTTATAACCTCTAACCTATATAAAAAGAGGAATTATATTCCCAATTTCCCACCACAAAAAGTTATTTTCACACCACACTTTATAACTTGATGTACATCATAACTACAACAAAACAATTTATACTTTTAATTCCGCAATAGATTTACATTTATAACCCACGTTCTAAAAATACAAATAGTTAAAAATTATGGTCCAACACCGTGCAACCCCTTTTCAGTTGATTTACAACCCACCACAATTCTCGTTCTTCTGTCCTCACAACGTTCGATAGTACCTATCCATCCCGCTCGACAATTTTTAGTAATCCATGTTCTTGCCATAGGAAATCGACAATTCGACGAGCCATTCATTATCTGATTTGCCTTGAATTTGAAGAAAGTGAAGAGAAGCCAACATTCCCCAAACTCGTTTCTCTGTTTGATTGAACTTTCATGGTTTCGCAGCAGGTGGTTATCTTGGGTTTTATTTGTATTGTTAATTAGGGCGCAAAATATAGGAGACCTGGAGATATTTTTTAGGCCCATTTAATTATGTTGATTATTTTGGAGAACCCGACAACATTTTGAATCAACTTTCACCCTTGGGTTCAATGAGAGTGATCCTTTAAAGTCAAATGGGAAAACCTTTTTTGTGTTTAAGTTCAATCACTCTGCACGGGAGAAAAAAAAATGATTCATTCAGTTTAGTTGATGCAAATATGCAATTTCAGCCACAATTGGTGTTTTGAATTCAATAAAATTGAAAAGAGAAAAGAAGGAATATAAACAACGAGAAAGCACCACTTCCTGTCGTTTCGGCCGACTATGAGGAGGCGGAGATTCAAGTGCGCTATGAAAATAATAGCATAAATAAAAGTTAGGGTTTTAATGGAAGTACTGATCTCCCACCAATTATATGACAGGATAATTCCGTCTAACGCTTACATGTCGGAAGATCATCAGAGAACTATATGGTTGGATTATCTCAACATATGCACACATAGCGAGATTATTGAGATAATTATGTGAGCCTCACATACGGGAGGTCCATTATGTATAGATTTCTCCAATGATCTCCCCATCACATATGCATATGGTGAATATCTGGTGGGAGATCATTTTTGGGTTTAATAGTGATTGTGGTGTGAGAGGTAGGAAAAAGGGGTTAATTACACCTAGTGTCCCTAACCTTTCAAGTTTATTGAGATTACGTCTCCAATCTTTAATTTTAGTCCTGGGGCCCCAAACCTTTCAAAAGTGTTACACTTAAGATCCTTCTAACGATTTTCATCCATTTCCACCATTAAAGTCAAGTGTATTATCGTAAAATACCAAAAATTGAATATTTTAATTTTCCCCCTCCCCCATGTGCTGTCGGAAATGACAGCACTTTGCTTCCATTTCCGGTAGCACAAGGGGGGAAACTCCCCCCCCCTCATTTTTTGTCGAAAATGACAGCCAATTTCAGGCCAAAAAAGGGGGAGTCTCCCCGTGCTGCCGAAAATGGCAGCACTTTGTTGCCATTTCCAGCAGCACATGGGGGGAGGGGGTCTCACCCTCTTTTTTTTTTTAAAATTAAAATATTCAATTTTTAATATTTTACGATAATACCCCTGACTTTAACGGTGGAAATGGATGGAAATCGTTAGAGGGACCTCAAATGTAACACTTTTGAAAGGTTAGGGGCCCCCAAGACTAAAATTAAAGGTTGAGATGTAATCTCAACAAATTTGAAAGGTTGGGGAAGCTAGGTGTAATTAACCCAAAAAAGGGGGTTGGTTTCACATATTGTCCCAACCTTTCAGATTAATATCGCCTAGATCCCTAACTTTTTTTTCAACCCTCTGGGTCCCTAATCTTTCATTAAAGTCGCACATATAGTCTCTTTTAATGATTTTGTCAATTTCACTATTAACTCATCCAACAAAT
Source organism: Nyctanthes arbor-tristis (assembly GCA_963692815.1). Classification (NCBI taxonomy): domain Eukaryota; kingdom Viridiplantae; phylum Streptophyta; class Magnoliopsida; order Lamiales; family Oleaceae; genus Nyctanthes; species Nyctanthes arbor-tristis. The sequence continues at coordinate 63,428 of CAVNYN010269746.1, forward strand.
TACCATTATATCCTTTATCATTTTAAATAAAGAAACAAAAAATTTTAAAAATATGAATATTTTAATTTAAAAAAAAAGTAAAAAGGGGGATTCCTCTTTTGGCTGTAGGAAATGGCAGTAAAGGGATGCCATTTCTGGCAACAAATGGGGGAATGACAGCCTTTTTGAGGGGAGCAGTCTTCAGCCTATGCAGCTGCCATTTCCGAAGCCAAATACCCCTCCCCTTTCCCCATTTTTTCTTTTTTATTTTTTTAATTGGAATTTTTTCTAAAATTTTTATTTCTTAATTTAAAATGATAAGAGATAGATATTCGAGGAATTAACGGTGAAATTGACGGAAACTATTAAAAGGGACAATAAATTTTTACTTAATGAAAGATTGGAGACCCAACGAATTGGAAAATGTTAGAAACCCAGCCGATACTAACCTTTGAGGACAATATGTGAAATTAACCCCAAAAAAGCAGAAATACTTTTTAAGTATTTACAAACCAAAAAGGTTTTAAGAATGCTATTAAAGTAAGTTTGCCGATGGACATTTAATTGAATAACAAAATGTGATGTGTGTGTGAGAGAGAGAATAAACTTATGGGCAATTATGTTGTCACTACAAATATTTATCATCACACCACATATAAAATGGAAAATTGATAGTTACTACACCACGATAAATTTAGATATATGACACAACATGTATATAAGATAAAATATTAAAACATATAACAAAAGCAAAAAATTAAATTAAAATTAAAATAAAATAAGAAAAAAAAAAAGCCACGTTTCTCCACTTCCAATTTTCCCATCAGTATTGTTCTTCCCTCACCCCAAACTCAGCCATTAGTTCCAACAGAGACCTCTATAATGGACGGCAGACCTTGCATCCTGTTTCAATGTCCGAAAATCCAATTTGTAACAGTACAGATGTACTACTATTTTCAGAAACACGTAATTAGTAACTACAGATTCTGAAATCAACTTTAAAGAATGAAAATTTCTTAGATTCGGTTTATTCTCATACTATTTCACGGTGCATAGAAAGTATGATTTCTTCAAAAAGTATTCTTGTATTTTTTTTCGTCTGCGCTGAGAAGCATTTGAAAAAATCTAAAATGAGCTCAAAATCTAATTTTTGTATAAAAAAATTATGTTTATATTTTAATCAATTGTTGCCTTGCAATATGCCCCAGTTCCTCAATTCAGAAGCATTATCTTTATTTCTTGCTAGAACGATCCACCATTTTTGTTTATATTGTTACCTGAACTTAAACGGAGCCGCAGTGGGTCAGTGGTGGATGTAGAACTACAACCATCCGGAAAACTAAGAGCTTGATAAATGAAATGAAATTGAAAAAGGAAAATGTCAAGATAATTTAATGCAAGGAATTGCCTGTGCCCATAAACAAGAGCCGCCGCCTATAAGAGCATCTTCAATGCAAAATCAATGTGGAATGTCTTAGGTATATATATATCAAAAAATATTGACATTACATTCAAAAAATCTTTAAATGCAATAATGTCAGCATCGTATATTTGTCAAGTTATTATTAGGGATTTTGAAAAAAAAAAGTGAGAGAAATTTTTTTTGATTGGATAAATTAATACTTGGCATTGCATATCAAGCATTTAATGTGCCAAATAAACATTTTTTTGGTTAATTCAATTTATTCTATGACTATAATTATATATTGGAGATGTTCTAACAATGAAAAGCATGAAGTCGAGGGCAGAAGGAAGAAGTAAAGGGTTGAATTTTAAATGTTGTGGGAGGAAATAAAAGAATAATGTAAAATATATTTTTAAGGTTATTAATGTACCTTTTTGTAAGGGCGTCTAGGTAAATAAGAATACTTCTTCTTTTTCATTTATTAAAAAACTTTTATTTATTTTTATTTAATGGGATAGGTTAAAAATGTTAGACGTATTATTTAGTTAAAAGTGTTGTTTGGTTAAATATCTTTGTTGGGTATTTTTGGTACTTTAACTTATTAGGTTACAGTTTAGGATTTATCTTATTTTGTTATAAATAGTCGTCTTTGCAACCATCTTATAATTAGTATTAAATATATAAAATCATTTTAGGTTTCACAACAAAAAAAAAAAAGTCATTATTTTTTTTAACAGTCGAAACGGATGGATTCCATTTTTAGGGATCTTTTATAAGAAAATTTGAAAGGTCAGAGATTCCATAAGTTAAATCGTGCAAACGTTCTAGAAAGTGAATATTGAGTATTAACAGTGAAATCACACGTAAACGTTCTAGAAAGTGGCCTCATCACGCATGGTTGCCTTTGCAATGTAAAAATAATAATAATAATTATAATAATTACACGTGTCATAATGTGATCTAGCGGTCGTCGGTGTAACTGCCCAACACAAATTTCTTCGATACACCTACTGAAATTAATGGCATTTTTATTTTGAATGAGATTTCCAAGAAGAGTTAATAAATTCTACCATGTTTTCCTCCATTATAATAAGGTGTTTGATTCTCATAATCCAGCACTACTAATTTTCATTTCATGCATGAAAATGGTCAAACCAGACTCATTTAACAAGATGTTTGATATTCATAATCTTATTTCACTCGCACATTTTAAAAATAAAATTTAGTCAAATGAATTCTATTCATACATGCATCATATTGAACTCATATATTATTACGTATGAAAATAAGATGGAATAACCACTAACTATGACAGCATTACATGGACCTATCACGATTGATGCTTAGACTACTCTCTTTAAAAGATTAACCGCTTAAGATGTAAATCCAAACCTTAACATGATATTAGACCTAAATACTTTCAATTATTAACATGGTATTAGAGTTATAAATACTTCAATGAGTCCGTATGCTCCTGAAATTTTCCCACTTATCGGCCTCTTATTCTTTCACGAGCATTGCGCTACTCACATACCCTTGCTTCGCGAGTATTAATGTGCTTCTTCTCTTCAAGACCGATGTACTCCAACGAACCACCATCTTGTATGACATACTATATATTAATGGATAAAAATCCCACATCGAAATATTAAACCAATTTATAAAGTCTATTGTCATAATTAACGGTTAACCTTTTAAGATCAAACCCAAATCTTAACATTAGACTGCTTAACTCTGTAGATGATTTTCATATCATTCCTCATAGTACGTGACATAAAAGGAATAGAAATGGATTAATGGGGCATAATAATTAATTTCTAAAATCCTATAAAAAGCACCATATTTGCATGCACCCGCAGAGTTGGCCTGTTGGTCCAAATATCTTTTGGGAGGCAAAATTGGGCAAAATTGTGTAACTGATTTTCCGGTAGTAGTCTCCGTTCGGAAGTCTATTTCTCCCCTGCATTTTGTTCACTTTCGAATTCCAATATGCCAATCCGGATACGTTTCTCTGCATTCGTATCTGATAAAGCATCATAATAAAGTAATCACCCCACTGACCGATTACAGACAATCCGCATTACTCTGTCCCACTTTCTCTCTCTCTCTCTCTCTTTCTCTTTCTGGGTTTTTCGGGCCATGGCTTCTAATGTAAGACGATCAAGGGAACAGGAAGAGCAGTGGGAGGAGGAGGAGGAGGCACTGACATGGGCCGCCATTGATAAACTGCCAACTTATTCTAGAATGAGAACTGGCATTTTCCAATTCATTGTAGAGGACGAAAACAATAATGACAGACTACCATTATCGAGTGGGAAGCTCGTAGATGTTAGTAAGATGGATGCAAAATTGAGAAAAGATTTTGTAGCTAGAAATTTTCAGGTCCCCGAGGAAGACAACGGAAAATTCTTACAGAAGATAAAAGATCGTCTGGATAAGTGAGTTCTTATTCTATTTTGTTCGTATTACTTTATCAAATTAATTTCACGTTAAGGGGGGGTTGTTCTTTGCATAATTTCAGGGTAGGGATTGAACTCCCCAAAGTTGAAGTTAGATTTGACAAATTGAGGATTGAAGCAGACTGCCATGTTGGAACAAGGGCTCTACCTACACTGTTAAACACTGCCAGGGATATAGTGGAATCCATGCTTGGTCTTTTTGGAATTAGATTAGCCAAGAAGACTGTGCATACAATTCTCAGGGATATTTCTGGGATTATAAAGCCATCCAGGTTTATTTAGACGTTCAAGTCTTCAAATTCTTGGTCCATGCTGTGATGTTGTTATCTGTTTCAAGCTCTTTTTAAGTCGTTATTATTCATTTCAAAGAAAAATCTCAAACCCAAAAAGGACCTGTTTCTTTCTTGAAATGTTTTAACAGTTTGTATGATATGATGTAGGATGACTCTTTTACTGGGACCTCCCTCTTGTGGGAAAACAACCCTTCTCTTGGCACTGGCTGGAAAACTCGACTCGAGCTTAAGGGTCCGGCTTTCTTTTTTCATTTTGATACATATTTCTTAAGCAGACACTGCAACTCTTGTCCCTGCACCAGTCAAAAAAGGATTGTCTGTCACATCTTTACCATTTTGGCAAGGAAGGCTTGTGAGTGCATACACTGCATTAACATATATGTATATTGTGCTCAATGATCAGGTGACAGGAGATATCACTTACAATGGTTATGGTCTAAAGGAATTTACGCCACGGAAAACATCAGCATATATTAGCCAAAATGATGTTCATATCGGAGAATTGACTGTTAGAGAAACTTTGGATTTTTCAGCAAGATTCCAAGGGGCAGGCGCCCAAAATGGTAGCAAGACTGACTGTACCAATATTATTTTCACATTACTGGAAAGTTTGTAAATCTTGTCAACTGTATCTTGTGTTCCAGCACCGAATGTGCTCTGAATGGGATTGATGCTTGCTATATTTGCAGAACTTATAAAGAAGCTGGCAGAAAGGGAAAAAGATGCTGGAATAATTCCTGAGAAAGAAGTGGATCTTTTCATGAAAGTATGTTTTGAGTATTTTAACTGTATTATCTTTAATAAGTTCCTAAAATATACAGTTTCGTTAATGCAGGCTATAGCAGTAGAAGGAGCAGAAAACAACCTTGCAACCGATTATGTCCTCAGGGTAAGAAACTTCTCTTTAGGCATGGTTGGTAAGTTAGAATGGACGGCAAATAAGCTATTTTGAATTTTTTGCTCTTAAGTAGTTCATTGCACAAACTCGGATAAAGCAATTCCTAATAATTTGATGGAAACAGCTACTTGGACTAAATATTTGTGAGGACACTATAGTTGGAGATCAAATGCAACGAGGGATCTCAGGTGGACAGAAGAAAAGGGTTACCACAGGTTAAATATCTTTTCTTTACAATAATAAAGAGTGGATTCGAAGAAAATTTAAGAAAATGAATTTATTTATAGTGAGTAACATAATCCATTTCCATATTTTTGCAAGTTGAAAATTTACGAAGTGCCATATTTGGTTGTCTGCAAAATGTTTTAATTTCCCCTGCAATATCAGATAAGCATGCTGACACCTTAATTATTTTGCTAATGTCATCGATACAGGAGAGATGACCGTAGGACCATCACGAACTCTATTCATGGATGAGATATCGACTGGTCTTGACAGCTCTACCACTTACCAGATAGTGAAGTGCCTGCAACAAATTGCTCATCTAAGTGAGGCGACCATACTGGTGTCCCTTCTGCAGCCTGCTCCTGAGACATTGATCTCTTTGATGACATAATTCTCCTATCAGAGGGCTATATAGTTTACCAAGGTCCACGGGAGCATGTGATCCATTTCTTCGAGAACTGTGGTTTCAAGTGTCCAGAAAGAAAGGGCATTGCTGATTTCTTGCAAGAGGTACGTGTAGTCCTTAAACACAGTTATTCCATGAAGTGCGTGCTTGGTAGACATGAAAAGATTGGAAAGCATAAACAATGCAATTTTGAGTTCCTTTTCTTCTTTAATGCCATTTCTAACTATCCAACCCTCCCTGCCAAATATGCGGTAACTGTGTTAACTGGACATATCTGATATGTAAAATTGAATAACAAAATGAATACACTAACCTGCAATTGTCACAGGTTACATCAAAGAAGGATCAAGAGCAATATTGGGCTGACAAGAGAACACCTTACCGCTACATAACTGTCATGGAATTTGCAAGTCGATTCAAAGCCTTCCATGTAGGCCAGCAGCTTGACAATGAACTATTTATTCCCTATGACAAGGCCAGATGCCCAGAAAATGCCCTGGTGTTCAAAAGCTACTCACTTCCGAAAATGGAGCTACTTAAAGCATCAACTGATAAAGAATGGCTCTTGATGAAAAGAAATGCATTTGTTTACATTTTCAAGGCTGTTCAGATCCTTATTGTAGCTGTAATTACATCAACAGTTTTCTTGAGGACAACACATGGCAGAACATATGATGATGGGGCACTTTATGTAGGCGCTATCATATTTGCCATGATTGTAAACATGTTCAATGGCATTTCTGAGCTTTCCATTACAATTGGTCGTCTTGCTGTGTTTTACAAACAACGAGATCTTCAATTCTATCCAGCATGGGTTTTCACTGTGCCAAATTTTCTCCTAAGGGTTCCAATTTCTGTTGTCGAATCAATAGTTTGGACGGTTGTTACGTACTATACTATTGGATTTACACCAGAAGTTAGCAGGTATAAATAAGGACTTGACAGCAATAGACAGCCTAATGAGAAACAAGAAGCTAAAATCTTTTATAGATTGAAAACAAGAACAATGATTGGAGTATTAAATACTTGTTATATTTTTTACTATAATGTGAAGTAATGTCCCATATTGCCTACAATAATGCACCGAGTTTTGCACAGATTAGCCATTGTTTGTTTTATAAGCTGATTTATGTACTTTATTTGCTGTTCCCATTTCAGGTTCTTCAAGCATCTTCTGATAATATTCTTGATACAGCAAATGGCTGCTGGAATGTTTAGGTTTATTGCTGGAGTATGCAGGAGTATGATTGTTGCTCATACAGGAGGAGCCCTCTCTTTGCTCATTATTTTTCTTCTAGGTGGTTTCATTCTCCCCCAAAGTAAGTTTCCTGTACTCATAAATAACTATTCAAAAGCTGAATCCTGGTAACCTAATATCATATATATTAGTATTTAAAGAATTTTATGGTCATTATTTGTAGTGAAAACTTGTTTATGCCAACAGATAAGATGCCAATATGGTGGCGGTGGGCTCATTGGGTTTCACCTTTATTCTACAGTTTCAATGCCTTAACAGATAATGAGATGCTTTCACCAAGATGGATGAACAAGCTGGTATGTGATGACAATACAATTGATGGCTGCTTGAAAAGATTGAAGACAGTTATATTTATCCAAAATAAATTTCTATACTAGAAAAGAAAATTAATATTCAAAATTTTCACTTCTGAAAATTTTCCTAGCTCCCACCACAATTTGTTACATTTTCAAGGAAACACATCTGTTTTGTACAGGCACCAGATAATGCTACAAAGATGGGCGTGGCAGAATTGAAGAATGTTGGCTTGTCCAATGAGAGCCATTGGTACTTCATAGGGGCTCTAGCGCTTGTGGGATTCGTTGTTGTTTTCAATGTTTTGTTCACCATATCCCTCACATGCTTAAATCGTAAGCACTCTAACTTAGCTTGATAAATGTATAATTGTAAGTAAACTTTCAAGTAGCTTATACACTATTTATTTGCTTTGCCTGGACTGATTCTGCATGTCTTTCTCTTACTCCATCTTATGTATAGCATGGGGAAAGTCACGAGCAATTATACCTGAGGAATCTGCAAATAAGCAGAGATCAAATCAAGAAGAATCACTGACAATTATAGAACTATCAACTGTTCAACATGAAAATAATTCAGGCAAGAAGTTTATCAGTAAATATAAATTCAATTTCAAATAGCAAACTAAAAGAATTCGAGCTTACAGCTTATTGACCACTAATTAGCAGAAGCTGCTCAAGGAATGGTGGTTAAAAGAGGGATGATACTACCCTTTAGGCCTTTATCCATGTCATTTGATTCTGTCAATTATTATGTGAATATGCCCCCGGTAAGAATCCTTTTGTTAATCAATTTTCAGTTGTTTAAACCATTGATAAGACTAATGCATACTGTGGTTTCAACAGGAAATGAAGGAGAATGGCGTGACAGAAGACAGATTGCAATTGCTTCGAGACATTACTGGGACGTTTAGACCAGGAATCTTGACAGCACTGATGGGAGTTAGTGGTGCTGGAAAGACAACACTGATGGATGTTTTGGCAGGAAGGAAAACCGGGGGATACATTGAAGGCGACATCAGAATTTCTGGTTTCCCCAAGAAACAAGAAACATTTGCTAGAATTTCTGGTTATTGTGAGCAAAATGATATCCATTCTCCACAAGTGACTGTCAAAGAATCCATTATTTATTCTGGTTTTCTCAGACTCCCCAAAGAAGTTAGTAATGAGAACAAGATGGTATGAAACACAATTCATTTCTAACTATTGCGCAGTAATACATATGACACCGAATTTGATAACACATATGACATAGGAGACCTCACTCTATTTCTTTTCCTTCTTTTATTTTTACTAGGCCTTTGTACAAGAGGTTATGGAACTAGTTGAGCTTGACAACATTCAAAACGCCATAGTTGGACTTCCCGGGATTTCAGGCCTATCTACAGAACAGAGGAAGAGGTTGACAATAGCTGTCGAACTTGTTGCGAATCCCTCTATCATATTTATGGATGAGCCAACTTCAGGACTTGATGCAAGGGCTGCAGCAATTGTGATGAGGACAGTGAGAAACACAGTTGATACTGGAAGAACTGTTGTATGCACGATTCATCAGCCTAGCATTGATATCTTTGAATCCTTCGATGAGGTAATTAATATAAGAAATTGGGAAAAAAAATAGTATTAATAAGACTATACACCCTGTCCATGCCTCTCTCTCTATCTTACATCTTTTGACACTTTATATTCTGAAACAGCTTTTACTGATGAAGAGAGGAGGGCGAATGATCTACTCAGGGTCATTAGGAGCAAATTCGCAGGATTTAATTGAGTACTTTGAGGTTCTAATTACTGTTTCCTATAAGCACTGCTGAACAGTATAACTAGACTATTCTAGATTGAATTCTTGATTTAACAAAATTTCAGGCTATTCCTGGTATCCCAAGAATTAGAGAGAATTATAATCCAGCAGCATGGATGCTAGAGGTAAGCTCCAGTGGAATGGAGAGTAAACTGGAAGTTGATTTTGCTGAACTGTACTTTGCCTCATCCTTGTACCAGTAAGTGAGAGATGCTATAGGAAGTTAATGTAAATTTTATTCCTTACTTATGAACTGACTAAAGAGTTATCAACCAGACGTAACAAGGATTTAGTGAAAACGTTGACTGTACCACCCGAAGGAGCTGAAGATCTCTATTTCCCGACTCAATACTCTCAGTCGACATGGGAACAGTTTAAATCCTGCCTTTGGAAACAATGGTGGACCTACTGGAGAAGCCCCGATTATAACCTGGTTCGTTACATTTTCACTCTTGCTGCCAGTCTAGTGCTAGGCTCAATATTCTGGCAGGTTGGCACCCAAAGGTCGGTTACCCTTGTGATCTTCTCTTTAGCCTATACTTTCTTGAGCGAATTTTTCGGTATGCTGTACAAAATTGGACTGCAATAGGAGAGTTTGTAACTCTTCTTTCTCAGTTAAGTCAGTCATGCATATTGAAGAACTGAATGATATATTTTCCGCTGCTCAATCTATAACCGTATATGTAGGGTAAATTCAGGTGACTTACTTACAATCATCGGAGCCATGTATGCATCCGTTTTATTCATTGGAGTTAACAACTGCCAAACAGTACTACCGGTTGTTGATGTTGAAAGGGCAGTCTTCTACCGAGAAAGGGCAGCTGGAATGTATTCTGCATTACCATATGCGATGGCTCAGGTCAGGACTAATGAAGATCAGATAGTTTTCCAGTGATAAGCAATGCCTACTTTTACTCATTCTACTGCTCTAACTGAAATCTAATTTACTTCCGATGCAGGTTGTGATTGAAATCCCATATATATTTTTTCAAACTACGTACTATACACTTATAGTTTATGCAATGGTGAGCTTCCAGTGGACACTGGTGAAGTTCCTGTGGTTTTTCTACATAACATTCTTCACATTTCTATACTTCACATACTATGGAATGATGATGGTTTCCATCACACCGAACCATGAAGTGGCAGCCATTCTGGCATCAGCCTTTTACGGTCTCTTCACCCTCTTCTCTGGTTTCTTCATTCCCAGATTGGTGAGTACAAGTTTACTACTAGTCCTATAAAGATTACCATTTTGAAGATAGTCTAAAAAACATTGATAAATTCCTTAATGATTTTATGCAGAGAATTCCAAAGTGGTGGTCATGGTACTACTGGATTTGCCCTGTGGCATGGACAGTATATGGACTGATTTTGTCACAGTATGGTGATCTGCTGGACACTATCGAGGTACCGGAAATTTCCCCTGATCCGAGCATCAAGTGGTATGTGGAGAATTACTTTGGTTATGAGCCGGATTTCATGGGTCCGGTGGCTGGAGCTTTAGTTGGTTTTACAGTCTTTTTCGCCCTCTTGTATGCTTTTTGCATTAAGATGCTGAATTTCCAGAATAGGTAGTCTTGATAGAGAAACACATAAGAGTGAACTTGAGTAGGAGCTTCTGGAGGAGGATTGGTTCGACCCTGTGAAGAAGTTCAAAGAATTTCGAATAGCACGCAAATATAGGAGAGTTCTTACAAAACCTTTGTTAGGGTATGGAAACATTCTAACAACTCAAAACTCAAACATCTTGTAACATTTGAACAGTGAAGA
>CAVNYN010269752.1:0-19771 GCA_963692815.1 Nyctanthes arbor-tristis
TACCTATCAGTTAAAAGCTCAAAGAAGGGATCATGTACTTATCTCACAAACGATTGAGCGTAACTCTGACTTCAAGGGAGGATCAAGGTCATGATTAGTAGTGCCTTAACAGGCTATTCAACCTCCCAGGAAGGACCCGGGAGATGTTGATCTCCACCTCGTGTGCTTCATTCTCAGACTTTTTGGTGTTTCATTTCTTCTTTCTTTTTCATGGAAATCAGTTATGGCTTTTCGATCTGTTTCCCACATACGCGTCAATGACCAAGCCAAATTTCGCCCACTAGAGGTGTGTGGATAACCTCCTCCTTCCGATCTAAGCCTACCTACAATAAAGGCCTCGAGGATGGACCTCGAAGCCCCTCCGATGTAGGAATTAATAAAGATAAGGAAATGTATTATCATAAAGCATAAGAATAAATGAAGAAATTGCCTCTTCTTGATAATAATTGCCACCTTCCTCTATTTATAACCAAACCCTAGGTAACAAAGGACACTAAATATAGGCCCGTGGGCTTGTTTTGGCCATCAAGAGAAATAGGACTCTTCCTTGGACCCCTGTGCTAGTTATATGGTTTTTTGTATTTTATTATACCACTTATAGGGCCTCCAGCCCATAAAATTATTGGCATTGTCAAATAGGTTGAGACAATAGTCCAATGTAATAACTTCTTCGATCTTGCTGGGTGTAGAATTATAAAACAATGATGTATATTTATAAATAAATGAATATAAAGAAAATTATTTTATGTCTTTCTTTAAGAAAAGAAAAAAGAGTTCCGTATATAAGTCTGTTGCTTAACTTTTATCCAATATACCATGATTGGACAACCCTCAATTCCATCCCAACAAAGGAGAAAAGGAAAAGGGAATAGAAAAAATGAAAGTTGGAGCTAAAACCTTTTAATTTTTCAGTTAATTTTGTTACAGGAATACAATGCACGCACACACCGGTACAAATACACCAAAAGCCGTTTAACAAAACCATGTTGTTATTATTTATTTATTTACCGAAAACATATTAATTTTTTTGTTTAATATGTAGGACATTTTGGATAATTCTTTTTCTTTTTCCCCTTCTTTTTTTTGATATAAAGGAGGAGACATGGGGAGATGAGGGTTGAATATGATTTGAACTTGTGTCTCTTACGTGAGTACAAGATTATCGAAGTATGACCAACATAATTCGAAACACACTTATGCTCTTTCACTTTCTTTTCTTATCTATTTCGTTCTTTTTTCCCCTTTAAGAACATCCATTAACTTACGAATTATGATGTTTATCTAGATTGATTTCCAATCTAGTTTGTATTACCTATATTGGGAAATTGGTATAGATGCATAAATACATAAGATTATTGATTTATTCAACAACCAATAAGAAAATGACAAAATCTCTTCAAAAAATAATAATAAGGAAATGGCAAGATAAATAGCATTATTTAGACTATTTAACTAATTTTATTTTATTTTTTTTAATTTTTATTTTTAAGAACCTGAAAATTATGAGGAAAATTTTACCACTAATAAAGATGCTAGGCTTATGGTCTAACTAGCAGGGATTCGGACGCAAATCGTTCGAACGTGAGGGGGCAGGCTGCACTTTCTGAACGGACCAGGACCTCAAATGCAAATTTTATATATTGAATTAGCGGATGAATCAAAACAATTTCGAGTTTTCCTTCACAGAAAATTTTAATTGATTCATCCGCTCATCAGTGCTTCATCCGATTGCCCCCCTCACTGGTTAGTATTTAATTTCTTGCGTTTAGTTTTGATATTAATTGTTTTAATATATTGTATACGGAGAATCGATTATATTTTGATAATTTGCTGCGTCAAATTTCTTAAAGTTGGTGTTAATGGGTTCCTTTTCCAGTCATTTCTGGGCTTCATTAGCTGTTTCTAAATTTTAATGCGTAGCTGATATTTGGATTTTTTTTGGAATATTTTTCTTTCCTTTTTATTCGTTTGAGGATTTGCGATTCAGATTAAGAAGCTGGTTTCTCTACTTGCGAATTTGAATTTTGAATTTTCTCTGTCCATTTAGCTTAGAAAAAACATGTTGCATTTGGTTTGAATGAATGTGTTTTGATCAAATTCGTGGATAATGATCGAGGATTTTGATGAAGCAAAAACGTTCGCATGACACATCCATTTGTTATATTCACTATTTTAAGATACTTTCACACCTGCAAACAGTGGCATTTTTATGTATAATGTAACAACATTTTGTTTAATTATTATTATTTTTGATTGATTGATTGATTGATTTTTTTGAATTGTTTGGTGATATAAAATAATGGAGATTCTAACATCTTTCCCTCTGTAATGCAAACAGGACGAGGGGATAGTGTCGGTTGAAGCATTCGAGTAAGAGGCTGAAATAAAGATTTGGATGTCTGCGGAAAATTGGGCCTTTAATTTTGGTATACAATAGGAAAGGATAGTTGAATTTTTTTTAACTGGCCTGTCAGCCCATGTTTTCTATGCTTAGTTTCTTGTTAACGGTATTTGATGGCTTTTCCCATACCTGGACTTTATGATAAGAGTGAAAGTGACAGAGCATTTTTGTTAATGGAGGGAGGGGATAATTCTAATGATAATGAGCATGTTATTGATGTATCAAGTAGCAATAATGCTTCCTCATCTGGCTTGTTTCATGAGCATCTGTCTACTAGCTTAGACCATCAACATGGTGAAGATCAATTGTCTACTAGTGCAAGGGTTTCTGCTTATCGATCTCCACCACTTTCTAGAAGTGGATCAAACTCAAGGAACTCATCACTCATCCGGAGAGGAAATAGCCATGGCCACCAGAGGAGTCCATTAAATTCTGGATTATGGATATCTGTTGAACTTGGATTGACAGCAAGCCAAATCATTGCAGCCATTGTTGTCTTGTCTTTGTCAGGGCGTGAGCATCCACGTGCTCCATTAAAAGCGTGGCTCATTGGTTATGCTTCAGGTTGTGTGTCGAGCCTTCCTCTTCTCTATTGGCGTTTTTGGTATCGAAACCATGCTTCTGAACACGACTCATCCCAGGACCATGAGGATTCTTTCCCCGACAACGATTCTGGAGTTCCTTCAAACACAAGAGTTTTGGAGGTGGATGATCGGCCAACTGTTACGGGGTCTGGGGGCACTCATGGTTTAGCAGTGCCAAATTCGAGGTATTCACTATATTGTCAAGCAGACAACATTTCTTCTGTTTGAACATGTTTCGATTCGTTTGTCTACTTTAGAGAATTACAAGGTTGTCCCCTCAATGATATTGAAGTCCAAATGTTGCAGCTATGACTGTTTTATTTACTATTTACTTATCATTGCCTTTTTTAACCTGGAAAAATAAAGAATTTTTCCCTTTGCCAGCATTTAGCATCTTAACTAAGCAGTGAATTGTTTCTCCTTTTAGATGTGACTGATGTTGCGCATCTAGTTCACATTTTTTCTCAGGTTATCGTACTCAAGTTCTTTCACCTCCTCTGGTTGTGCAATAAACATGTTTCCTTTTCCTTTTATTTTTAAAGACTTGAGTGGGGAGACATTGCTCTAATCTGGCAGGCTCTATTTTATTCTGGTCTCTCTACGCCCTTTCGTCTTTCTTTTTATGTTTGCATAAAATTATGTGCCCTCAAATACTGTATACAAATATGGTTACTTTTCTGCTACATCTGGTCACTGATCTTTAATTCTGTTTGAAAGAAAAATTTCAGTTTCACTGTGGTTTTAACTATTCCTTGTTGCTTTATAAGATTTTATTAGATGTCAATTTTTTTCTAGGCTCATGGTGTACTGACAGCCAGGTGCAACTAGTTTACCGGAATATTTTTCTTTCTAACAAACATATTCAAGAGAATCAGTTTATTTGTGTTTGGTGAAGTCAAGTAACGGTTGCTGCAAACTTTTATCGTATGGGTTTTGATATAGTGGATTGAGCATGAAAATTCATAAAACTCACTGGGGAAAATGGCGGAGGCTCTGTTGCAAGTACTGGGGTTGATGAGGCTCAAAATTAGGAGAGGAGTGATGGTCAACCAATAAAATGGTTACGCATAATATTATCCTTCAATCGGGGCATTATCAGTTACTTTACTTGCTGTGTTCCCTGAAAGAGAGTCACCAAAGGTTGGATTGGCTTGTTCATTTTCACATTAAACAAGTAACATGTATGATCGTTCTTGGTGCCGTGAGGTTTATGAGGCTAATGACCCATTTATATTTAAGGCTGCATCACTTTGCTCTGGTCACATTAATCAGGTCTTCTTCGTGTATTCTGCACTATTCATATGTGTTACGCTTTTCATAAGTTTTGGCAGGGGTAGAGCTTGTCTTCCCATACTATGAATTGAATGTAAAATTGAGCTAAATACTCTCTGCTTATCTTGCAGGCTTAAGGCACTCGTTGAGTACTTCAAGATGGCGCTCAGACGTGTGCTCTTCCGATCTGGTTTGTGGTTGGCAATGTGTGGATTTTTGGAGGGCACTCATCGTTCACTGATGCTCCCAATGTGTACAGGTAATTTATTGATACCGATGGCATCACACAGATTTCTAGAATTCATGAATTCTATTATTTGTGATGTTCAAATCATTTCACCATCTATATTTACAGGTTGTGTATAGTATTTCTTACCTTTAGCTGCATCGGATATGCGATGCCTTTCATTCTCTGTGCGACAATCTGCTGCTGCCTCCCTTGTATAATTTCAGTCATTGGCTTTAGAGAGGACTTGTCTCAAAATAGAGGAGCTACTCACGATCTCAATTGATGCTTTACCAACTTATAAATTTAAGATGAAGAAAAACAAGAACAACCATGACAAAGAGAGCAACTCAACAGTAGGTGATGGGGGGGTGGTTGCTGCAGGAACAGAAAAGGAGCGCGTAATATCCGAAGAGGACACGGTTAGATTTTCTTTTGTCTTGTATTATTTACTCTTTTACCTGGTAGTGTCCGGTGGTAAATGTGAGCTTAGTAGAATTATTCCTGTGAAGCAGTCAATGCTTAGCCACTACATAATCACTAAGACAGACCCCAGTCCTGACCTCCTGTTTTGACTTTTGACATCAAGCAAGGCACACACAATCAGCATTACTTTTTTAAATGAAAAGAAGGGGAGGGATGCAAGATGTGGAAAGCCTGATAAAATGTAAGAAAGAAAAGCTAGTTATGTGGTCCTAACCATGTTCTCGAGTCAATGTATTGCAAAAGGAAAAGAAAAAAAGGTTTTGAATAAAGTAATATTTCTTTAGGTGAGGAGTGTTTTCCTATCACTTCAATCAAAGGTGAACAATTTTTTCTATTTCATTATCTGTATTTATGAAATGTCAGGGGAACTTCAATGTGCATCAAGGATTTGAGTGCATATCTACTTTGGTTTTATTAATATAGCAAATCACACATTTCCTCTTTACTGACTCTGCTTAGTTTGTAATGAAGGTATTATTTGGTTATTTAACGACCTATATCTCATTTAGAGCTTAACTCTTTTCAGAAAACCAACGGAAGCCTACTATTTAGGAGTTTATTTGTATCACAGTGGCGGCACCGTGAAATTCAAAACTAGATAAATGATTTGGGTGGGTGTCTTTAAATACTGTTCTGAAGGCTGAAGTTTTATGGACCTTCACTCTGTTGGGGAATTGAGATCTTGGAGTCCATTTATGGAATTAATCTTCAATCCTCAATATTCATTCTCAATGCCAGAGGGATTAATTGAGTCATGAGGCCAGTAGATTACCTTGCTGAATCCTTTTAGTTGACTTCACTTCCCATGACCATTCAGTATTGACCAAGGTGTGGTATTGAGGTGATGTGGAGGAGAAAGATAGAGGGAAGAGGATTATTTAAATAGGAATAGAAAGAGGAGTGGGAAAAAAGCGGGAAAAGTGAAAAGAGGATAGAAATTGAGAGAGATCTAAAAATAATGATAAAATAGTGGTGGAGAAGGTGGAGGGGAAGGTGTGTTTGTGGACCTTGCAGGGGACACGGTGAAGAAAAAGTGAGGAAAAATGAAGTGAAAAAGAGAAAAGTGATTAAAAGAAAAAATAAATTGGAAGAAAATATAGAGACATGTAAGACCCACTTCAAATTTTGTGAGTATATTTCTCCTAAAGTAGACATCCTCAATGGACCTGCCGATTGAAGATGCTCTTACAATGGTAGACTGGTTGACCGACTTTGCCTAGTGTGGTTATAGCATATAATCCTACTTATACAGGTTGGCGGTGGTGGATGGTGAAAACCACTGTTGTTACTGAAAGTAACTGATTGTCGTGTGGCCGATTGCCATGTATATTTTGTTGGACAACCCATTAATTGCTTTCAGAAACTGTAACAATGCAAGTTAACAAAAGGAAAAATTGATTATCCATGGAAGAACGAAAAGGTGTTTGCTGACAATTCATTGCAAGTCAGTGAGTTGGATAGATAGTAGGATTTGTGTGCTGTTTGTAAAGGCCTTCGTGATTTGTCTTAATAAGATGTCATTTTGCTGTATAGGTTTGCTGCATTTGCTTGTCAAAGTACATGAACAATGATGAACTACGTGAATTGCCATGCTCTCATTTTTTCCACAAGGAGTGTATTGATAAGTGGCTGAAGATTAATGCCTCGTGTCCACTCTTCCGATCTCTGAGGCCGGTGAGAGCATTTCGAGTACACTAACTGGCGCAACTGCCAGCCTGCGACAAAGCACTGAGTTATAAATTGCTAAAAGAACATGTCTACAGTCTACAGCTTGTTCGTCATCTCCTTGACCGTACTTCTAAAAAAGAAAGCTCGCAGATCGGAAGTCGAGTCTGCTTTTTGAAGTTCTTCCCCATTCAGCAGTTTTGGTTGCCCTTTTACAGTCTCAAACATGAGTTTTTAGTAAAGGGGATACAGTGTGCAACGGTCCTTACAGTTTGATACATATATACGCTATGTAATGAGTACTTTTATAAGATCTGTGGTTTTGCATATGTCCTATGGAAATGAATCTTGCATCCGTCATATATGAGTATGCAGCAAAAATTTTAATATATTTTCACGAGAGTATATTAATATACCTCCGTGCCTATGTGATAACGCATGAGTGGTTGAAATGAGTCTCATCCTTTTTAAATCAACCACTGATATGTTGTCACGCGGTCATAAGGTATATTACATACCCTCATGAGGTAAATTAAAATTTTTGGGGTTTGCAGCATTCGTTTCTTAGTTTTAGTGCCTCCCTGGGGCAATAGAAGTCCATAACTACTGGCACCAAGTCCTAAAAGGGATATTCTATGGTGTCCTAAGGACACCACCATAGACGAACCGAGTCCTAAAATACACATCCTAATGCTGGACATAAAAGGACATAGAATGTACTTTCTGGCAAATTTAGTTCTTTGGTTTGTCAGTTATTAGTGATGACATAGACGAACTCTTCTATCCAGAAATTTGATGAACAAAGATGACATACCTGGATGATAATTGATAAAAGAGCAATTCTAGGGAACGTGAATAAATTACATGATTAAGTAATATTTTCAAGTGGCACAATTTCATTGGGTGGTGATTACATAGATATTTTTCAATAACCCAATGAAATTATGCCACAAACACAATGTCACTTATTTATGTCAGATTGTCATATGTCCTTGAAATTTTTGTTGATAAAATTTTTATTATGACACTAATTTCGCACATTAGTTGCATGAATTACAATTTTAACACATACTACGGTCCTAAAAACCCTTGTTACTCTTCTTATTGCTATCGGGTGCAATAATCCCATAACCCTTCCAATGGTCCTAATGGACAATCCTATAGGTTTTTTTTTTGGTTGGGCTTGAGGGGGGGGGGAGCGGGAAGCAAATTTGATATCTGATGTATTTGTGACAAGTCATCTTTACATAGATACTCTTCACTTTTAAGGTCATTTTATTCTAATTTTGATCTAGAGACATCAAGTATTACACTCGGTGTATCAGCCCTTCCCCTCCACTACATGTGGGGGTACTGTGCATGGTGGAATGATTTGGAGACAACCAGACACTGGTATCGTCTTCTATTCTAGTGGTTTTATTTATATACACATTACCGCACACGCGTGAATCTATGAAACTAGTGAAAGGGAGGACGTCACAAATACCGGATGTCGTCATAACAGAGACACGGAGTATCTATAGATAAAAAATGAACGTGCAATCGAATAAAATTACTTGAGAATAAAACACCGCATGCACGAAATATTTTTATAAAAGAGACGCCCAATGTCTTTAAATTATTCCTCCATTGCGGCCACCGCGGCGGTCAAAACTCATAAACTAGCCTATTCCTCCACTGACATTTGTGGCTTGATCACTAGGGTTCATGATCTTGGGCCACGAGCTTGCTCAAAAACTCGCCTCTTCAATTGACTTAAACCGCATCACTCTTATATCTTATAGTTTGTTGTAGGGTTAATTTCACAAATCGTCTTCAACTTTTGAGTTAAAAACTGATTTCATCCCTAGCTTTTTTTTTTTCACTTTCCACAGCCCCTAACATTTAATAAATACACACAAATCGTCCTTTTGTCACTATTCTATAAAATTTTTAATAAAATGACGATTATACCCTTGAATTTTTTAATTTTTTAAAAAAATAGGTTTAAAAATAATTAAAAAATAAAAAAAAAAAGAAAACGCCATACCCCACCCCAAGATTAGCCTCTGAAAATAGAATGGCCGGCCACAAGAATGGCAATATTCCAACGGCAAAAAGGGAGGGTGAACCCCCCCCCAAACAATGCTACTCGGCTGGCAGCGCAAATGGAGGGGGTGAATCCCCCCTAATTTGCTGCATGAAATGTGCTGCCATTTTGTGGCAGCAATGCTAAATTGACAAGGTTACCACAAGGTATTAGAATTTCAAATGTATAATGGCTACAAACAAGAAGAAAAAATAATGAACTACAACTTGGCAAAGTGGCAATGAAGGTCACTCGTCATCTCTCTAATATCATTCACTTTTTACAAGCTTATTCATATATAATAATTCTTTTTTACTAATTTTGTTCTTCCCCTTTATTTAACAATATACACCTAACTTTCACCAACACATGTTTAAACAAATCATTCATGGCGCTTGGCAAGTGTTTATAAATTCATTATTAGTTTGTAAAAAGGGTGTAGCTAGGGATAGCTACTCCTTGTGCGGCTACTTCGTTTTTCAAATAATCTATTTTTTAACCATTTGAAAAATAACAAAAAATACTAATAAAAAAATAAATAAGAAATATATTGATAAAAGGGTGCTTTTGCCAGTAGACAAGCACTTATCATATATTTGGGATTTGGGGTCAAATGCGCATTATTTTATGAACAAGTTTATTTACTGGTAATAGTAATTTCTTATGCATAAGACACTTAACAGGATCTTATTTTCTTACTTATCACATTAAATTCAAATCAAAGGCTATCATATGGCCACATAGAAAAATGTGGGGTAGTAATAATGTAAAGAAATAATATTAGGAAGTGTAAAATTTTATTTTTTGTGAAAATATATAGATGATATTAATTTGATAAATTTTTACTTGTGATAAAGTTTAAAGAACAAAGTCTCATGTGTAGAAATGAATAAATTTCACATGTGGTTCCTAACCTTTGCTCATCATATCATTTGAATCCTTGAACTTTTTTAACACCTTAGCTCATCAAACTTCATAATTCCACACCTAAAGTCCCTAATCTTATAAAATTGACAATTATACCTCTTACTCTTTTTTCTTTAATAACCCTTACTTTCTAAGTAAAAGAGAAAAGCATTAAAAAATAAAACCAGTAACAAAGGGGAAAAGAAAAGAATTTCCTTTAACCACACCCTTAACTTAACTGTAAACGATAAATTTCGATAGTCATTTCTGACAGTAAAAGAGACTCATGTTTTGCTGTTTGCTCATCCCTGTTACTATTAGAAAGAAGGTTTCTCCTCAAAAAAAAAAAGAAAAAAAAGAAAAGAAAAAGATACTACTGTAGTTATTTGTCATTTCCAGTCAAGTTGGAGTTATGGGTAGAATAGATATGAGAAAAAATCTATTTTTCCTTTTAATATTTATTATTTTTATTATTTTTAGAATTTTTTTTTTTTATCTAAAATGTCATGACAAGAATGTCATAAGAAAATTTATGAATAAATTTATGAAAAGTTGTACTCAGCTGATGAAATTTATAAACGTTGTGGACCATATGTGAAATTAAAACTATTGTAATTTTTTTGGGGGTCTTGTTGTATTTTTCATATATTATATTATAATAATAATAATATTATTATTATTATTATTATTATAATATATAGGTGAACTGAAAATGTACGTGTCATTGATAAATACCGGTTCCGCAGGATAACTCGTGCAACATATGTAGGCCTTTTTAGGGTTTCCTCTCTCTCTCTCTCTCTCTCTCTCTCTCTCTCTGAATTGTATTCAGCTCCTCCCTCAGAAGTTGCGTTTGCCTTGGTCTTCTTCGATTAGGTAATCTCTCTCTCTCTCTCTCTCTGTGTGTTTAACTGGATCGATGTGTTTTGAGGTAATTTTGCCCACTCCTGAGTCATGAATAAAAAATTAGGACTTGTTTCCACAGGGGGAATTTCTTTGTTTCCGCGTATGTGAGTTTTTATCCGTTTTATAATTGTTGGAATTTTATAGTTCAATTGAGAAATTGACTTTTGGATGCGCGTAAATCTCTATGGGTTAATTATATAGGTAGTCGTACGTGTTGAAGCGAATTGAACGTTTGTGTGGGTTTTTCCTCAGTCATAAATCAGAATTTGGGGCTGATGGACTGTAGAATAAAATTAGGGTTTGCTGACTGTTTGTGTTGTTTCTTTCTTTCTTTCTTTTTTTACTTTTAAACAATCTTATGCTTTACGGTTTGATTGTATAAATATATTTTTACTCACTCCATGAATCAGAAATTATGGTTTGTCGGTTAACCACACAAATGGGTATGAAATTCCAAAAGTGAAATTATATATTTAATTAATTTAATCGAGTGTACGACCTGGTCATGTCAATTTTCTATTTGTTCAGCTCAACTTGTTGACTTTGAATCTTTCTCTAACTTCAGGTGACTAGTACTTGCAGAATTGAAGCTTTCTTTGTATAATTGCCTTTCGACTAATCTAGTGCGGTCATGCATGATTTTCCCTTGTAGGTTTTGATCAAACACGCTTGAGAAATTAAAATAGGCAATTGTATGTGGGTGTGTGCATCTGCCATGCCTGTTTCTGACACGATAGTTAATACCTCATACTTTTTTCGTCACTGCAATGTTATGCAATATTGAAAAGTGAAACTCACCAGAAACTAGCACTAGAAGTGTAGAGATCACTTTTGAACGTGATGGGAGAATAATTTTGGTACTTGAATTGCAGTGTTATCTTTACTTTCAGGCTGAAAGATAAATTTCATGGAAAATTAGCTAGATGTGTGCAATGCTATAGTGATTGACTTGTGTAACAGATACACATGACGCGTCACATATGTACATGTCTATAAACAGGTGTCGTGCTACTTTTGAAAGGTATCTAAATCTGAATTTGAATTTGATATTATTCTATGAAAGGTTTGAGTGTGTTGTGATGATTTTATCATATATAACTAAAGTGATAAAAACTGCAATTGGGGAAGAATATGACTATAAAAGCTTGTCAATCCTTATTTTTGCAGTCGAATCTACCTTTGTCACTCAGAGCTGATTTATCTTAGTTGATATGGAGTGGATGACAACCTATGCCTATTTACTGTTTGCAAATTAGAAGATATTAATTGTAATAGTAGCTTCACATGTTAAAATCATGTTCACACATCAATCTCAGCCTAGAACATAGACAGTTAAATTCATCAACATATTTAAATGGAGTTCCCCTGTATGAAATTAGATGTTATTTTTAGGTTTTCAATTGCGAAAATGGTAATGTATTATTATTTGTTGCTGCTGGAACATTTTGATATGGTCTACACTGTTCCTTTGATTTGGCTCACGTTAGTCTTTTGTTTCTAATTCAAAATAGAGGGATAGGCTGAAAATGAGTGGTGGAGAATTGTATAGTCTTGTAGGTTCCGACAAAATATTTGGATAAGAATGATTTGACCAATTTGTATTGAAATAGAAGTAGTACAGTAACATGGGCTTATATTTAGTATCTCCATGTAACAACCATCTGTTCTCTCGTTTTTGTTACACTTACGGTTATTAACCTTTTTGCAAAAGTCATATTTTATTGGTTATGCCCTTATGATGAGGGTACTTTTTGCAAAGTTAAGACTTACTCTCTTCTAAGCCCTTGCAATTGTGGAAAATGAAGCTCAGACAGAACATCAAACCAGCTTGGACGGGGCATATGGATTGGTTGGCGGTGAACTGACAAAGCATGTATGAGCTGATGGGTTTTGCTTAAACCAGCAGCAGAAGTCTTTCTGATATGCCTGGCTAATCAAAAGCTTGGAACGTTGGATGTTTTCAGTGACATCTGGCTACACCACAATGCCACTGGGCCACTGCAATTTATTATTTAATATCAAACATGATACTATTAAGTTTCAATGACAATACAGTACTAGATTAACTATGGCTATCTTTAGTCTATATTTAGGCTTTAATGGAAATAAGTTTTTTATTCTTGTAAATCTGAATTTTAATTAAGATAAATCCATTATTCGCTTAGAAGAGGTTATTGTGTAAAACAATTATTATTATATTATTATATCAACTTTGTAATTCTGTTATTGCCAAAATATTTAAGAATAAGAAGCCGTGGAGTGTATTTATTTACAACCAGCTGTGAACATTTACTATAAAATCTTAAAAAAAAAAATTGCTATAGAGATGAAAGAGTAAAATGAATTTAAGCCATTTTTAAAATGTAAAGAAGAGATAATAACTAATTTTTAATTGAATGTGATTTTATTTGTAAAAAAGAAAAAAGAAAGGACGCTATGGCATTCTCCTAGTTGAATCGAGTTTAATTGACCATTCCTGGTAGAACTAGTGTGGGAAGATCTGCCTTGTTGAACCATGGCCATATGACATGGCTTAGTATTCAATCCATGTCCAATAAATATGAAGCCATAGAATCTCAATCTTTCTCTTTCGCTTATCAAGTTTTATGGTCAATGTTTGGGGTTTAGGTATGTCTTTTTGACTTTTCAATAGTTAGAGTGGGCGTTAACCATTATATAGGACTATATGTTCGGAGTTATTTCTGTATTTGAAATTGAAAGCATGAGATCAATCATTTATATGTAGCTGAATTAAAATGGTATGAAAATTTCTGTGTACAGTGTGCTATCTCACAACTGGTTGTCCATGTTATTTCATCAGTTGAAGTTTGAGGTTGGCTATCATTATAACTGATTGTTATGCGTGTAACTACTTTATGTGTCCATATAACTTTTGTTCAGATAAACTTGTGTGCATCATAGAAATATTGTTGATAAATTAAGAAACACACTGCTGAGTGTGCCTTGAATTGAAACGTATGTATGATTGGAAAGGAAAGAGAAAATTCGATACTGGGACTTTGAACTATACCGTGTTGTGCCTATATATTCGGTCAGTCTAAGTTGGCAGGTGACTCACATGAGTTTTCTCCTATACCAATGGGTGTAGACTCACATGAATTTTCTCCTATACGCATGGTGTAGGATATCCTACACCCATGAGTATTTGGCGATACATTGGTGGTTGAAGTGGGTCCCACCCTTTTTAAAATTAGCCACCCATGAACTGCCACACACCCATGGGTGCAGGAGAATCATTTTGCCGGTGACTCAACCTCTTTGTTAGTGTAGTTATCCCTTGTTGGAGATTTTCTTCATCTGCTTTGGTTGTTTGATTGGAGTTGATTTCATTTTTTCTGATGTATTTAATCTTTCCTTTAGTGAGTAACTTGGCATATGTTATGGTAGTTTACATTTTATTTTCTTGATTGAGCTCTGGCTATTGGCAAATAGTTGGAGCTCATTGAAGCCGTGCAGAGGTTTCTTTTGGGAAGTCTTGTCTTGAAAATTGAGTTCTTAGGCTAAAGACAAAACATATCTGATCTAACTTCTTTAACTTATTATTCTTCTGTTCAAGAGTTATATGGTTTCTTTCTTCCTGATAGTTTGTTTTGTTTTCTGGTTAATTAATATTTTTTTAGCTTAACATTTTTTTTTTTTAAACTTACAATTCGATTCAAGAGTTATGCGGTTTCTTTCTCCCCCGATAGTTTGTTTTGTTTTCTGGTTAAGTAATATTTCTAGCTTATTGCCTTAGTAGTATTTCGTATGGCGAATATTTGCTGTGCTTCATTTTTTGGATTTTTGGATTATTTTATTTTAATTTTGGGTTTGGGTTTTTCTATGGTTTTTTTTATTTTTTTTTATTATTATTTTTTTTTTTATTGGGGGGGTGTGAAGCCATCATTTCTGGTGTGTGTATTAACACTTGTCACTGGGGGGTAGTTGATCATCCATTTATGTTAGTCTCAGTGGTATTTTATGTTAGGAGGTGTTGCCTACTAATTTTTTGCTTTGGAGCTGCAGAATATCATTCTGGTATGCTTGTGAAGGTGAGTTTTTGGAAGGTTGGTTAACTTATTCTCCAAAGCCGGTTTATCACAGTACCTATTTGCTTATGTTCTGCGCCTCTGGTGCTTAATGTCCAACAATCTAGTTTCACACCTCCCCCCACCAAATAGGCAGGCGGTTCAGATGGAGCATGTACCCACCACTTCATTGGGCTTGCCAGCATCAGAAATGGATATGAGAATGGTTGGTGAAATGCCCAGCAACAACCTATCACACCATCATTTTGCTTTATCAAATGAACAAATGGGATTTGCACCAACAATGTCCAGTGGTCTTGGGTTTCAAAATGTATTGGCCCCAAACAACAGAGTAGGGCAGAGTGAATTTGAAGTTAGCGTTAATGGATCAAGTCCATTCTGGATGGCGAATGAGCATAGTCATAATGCTGGGGTCATACAACACATCCCAGCTCGAGGAAAACCGTTGTTGCCGACTAAGCGCAAGGCTGAAGGGGGATCTGGGCAAGACAGTACTGTTCCTGAACAGTCAGTGATGTCCAGTAAGCATGCAACACAGATTGTAGGTAATGTGAATTCTCCTGGATCGGCACAACTGAGTTCACAAAAGAAAAATGTTCCAGCGCTGTTCAAGACTTCTCCAGGGCTGCAAAATCAACATTTGACAAACAAGAAAATGGCACGAAATGAATCTATGCTGAGTAAATCTGGTGGTCCACGGGGCCAAAGTTCTAAGAGACAAACTTCACTAATTGAGTCAGGATCCAAGGTTCAGTCAGAGCTATCTGTAGCTTTAAGGTCGAAAATGCGGGAGTCACTAGCTGATGCGCTATCTTTGGTGTTTCAAAAGCAAGATAAAGATGCAAATGCAGAGAAAAAACAAACTGACACTGCTGATGTTAATCAGATGTCTGCAGACTCGCAGTCTTCTGAGTCCAATTTGACTACAGCTGCTTCTCGTCCTGGTTCAGAGGATATTGATCCTTCAAAAGAACCGGCTACAGCTGGTAAGCCCACCGATATTCAAGCCTCATCTGTGCAATTTAGTACCAATGAAAGCAGTGGAAGTGGTGCGCAGGCTTTTCAAGAGTTCCATTATGGTATGCCTGATGTGGAAGGTTCATTCAGTGAAAACTTCTTTGTTAAAGATGATCTGTTACAGGGGAATGGGCTGTCATGGGCATTAGATTTTGACATGGAGGTTAGAGAGGGAAAGGAGGCTCAAGATTCTGAGAAGGCCAAGTCTGTGAAGGAGGAAGGTCAGGGGGCTGGAGAGGGAGGTGAGCTACGTAATTCAACTCCAGTAAGTTTAGCTTTTAAAATTGAAGCTGAACTGTTCAAATTATATGGTGGTGTAAGCAAAAAGTACAGAGAGAAGGGTAGGTCACTTTTATTCAACCTGAAAGATCGTAATAATCCAGAATTGAGAGAAAGAGTTGTGTCAGGTGAAATTTCACCAGAAAGGTTGTGTTCAATGTCAGCTGAAGAGCTTGCTTCCAAGGAATTATCGGAGTGGCGGATGGCAAAAGCAGAAGAACTGGCACAAATGGTAGTTTTGCCTGATACAGATTTGAGACGCTTGGTTAAGAAAACCCACAAGGGTGAGTACCAAGTAGAAGTGGAACATGACTATAGCGTTGCTGCCGAGGTCTCCGGAGGGGCCAGTGTGCTTACACAACTTCAGCCAAAGAAGGAGACAGAAGGTAATTCTCCTTCCAAGGCAGATAACCTTAAAGGTAAAGAGAACGTTGCAGGTCAGGAAAAGAATTCTGGAAACCAGGATTTTCCAGGAAGTTTGGTTATCCCTACTGATGGGACTGATTTGATGCAAGGAATGATGGTTGATGATGAACTGAAGGATGCTGAGTTTCTACCTCCAATAGTTTCTTTGGATGAGTTTATGGAGTCCCTTAACTCTGAACCTCCGTTCGATAATTTACCAGCTGATGCTGATAAGAAATCCCCCATCTCACGTAAGGATAACACAGAACAAGCAAGAAATTCTAAGGCTTCTGATACAGATGCAGAAAATTCTACAGATACACCCGCCAAGAAGGCAAACTCAGTTGTCATGGAACGTAAAGTAGATTTGGCAGTTCAATCTAACAGTAGCTCTGCGGTGCTAAAAGGTCTATCTCCTTCTGGTGCATCGGACGTTCAGTTTATCTGGCAGGGTGTCCTACAACTAAATATTTCATCCTTGGTTTCCGTAGGTGGTCAGTTTCAAAGGTATGCGTCTTCTTATAAGCATGGTCCTAGCAGTTAATCTTTTTATATTGTGAACCATTCTTTTATGTTTTTAGCTCAGGAAACCTCTTGTTATTGATCCTTGGATGTCGAATTATGAGGTTCTCTAGATACATTTAATTTGCATAAAATGCTGAATTTCCTGAAATTGAACCTTGTGATGGATTCCCGAATATTGTGGCATTCAGAATTATGTTAGGTTCTATTCTATATGCCATTATTTGGTTGATTTGTTTATATGTGTTGCAGTGGAGAGAAGACATCGACAAAAGAGTGGCCCAGCTCTCTTGAGATCAAGGGCAGAGTTAGACTTGATGCGTTTGAAAAATTCTTTCGAGAACTCCCTATGTCTCGAACTCGTGCAGTCATGGTACATCAAGGCCTTCTTTATTTTCTATTCTCTGGGTTCTGCTCACAATCTATGCAATGTAGCCTCCTGTTAATTATGAAGTTAATTCCTGGACTAGTACTGCTAAATGTGTACAATAGCATTTCTAATGGTAAATGCTTAGAAATCACAAATTGCTGGATCAGTGTTTTTGCAACTGCAGTTTGGTCAATAGATTCTTGTAGATGGCGCTTATTATTATACGTCAAATGAAGAGTGATTCTTGATTAAGTAGATTAAAGTTTGCCTAGGTGATAATTTCATAGGTTTCTCTTGGATGTTTTCTGCTTTATGTGAAATGGGCGAAAGGAGCAAGAATTCTAGATTTTGAGGTTTGAAGAGAATAAAATTGGTAAGGATGGGAGTTGTGTTGAATTATCTTAATATATTTGTTATACTTCAAAGGACGAGCAATCAATAATCTTAGATTAAGTATAACAAAATTGAGTGGCCGGTCATCTCTTCTATATTGTAGACCTTGGCTTTCATTGTAACATTCGCTTCTGTTAATGTAAGGCTGCCATGTGAGTAGATGTTTATAGGCTTCAGCAAGCACAATCGTTGATGGAAAGTCATAGCAGAATCCCATTGCAATGAATTAAAAGCTGTACTGGTTATTGTATTGACACCTGTACAGGAATCGAGATGCCATTGAATTACGTTCTGACCTTTACTGTGGCTACTATTCATTTATTTAATTATAATAGCGTAGTTTATGTAGTTCATTCTTACTGATACAAAGGATAGGTGTCCAAGATGGTCTCGTGAATGCCATTGTTCTGTTTTGCTTCTTTTTGATGAAAGTTGAATGGCAATACAATCGGTTAACATAGTGCAAATAATACAAATCTGTATAAAGATTCCAGCCCAACAGAATATTGTGGGATAATAAAAGGATTAACGCCTTCGCTGGACAAAATCAATCGCCAGAAAGAAATTCCAGCTTCTTCAGATTTAAAATATTGACATTGGATCTAGTTTAACGTTTGAAATCGTTAGCATCGGTTTGTCTAGTTGAATGTGATCTCTATTTAGATTGTTCCTTTTGTAAAGAGGGCAAGGAAAAAATTCATTACACATTTCGGATCCGGCAACCATGTTACAGATTTAACTTACGAGTTTCCTTTATCTGGGTGTCAGATACTCCTCTTCGTGTTGAAGAACAAAGAATCAGAAAAGGAGAGGGCTGCTATTGCTGAGGTTTTTACTAAGTTTAATTAATTAATGCAACTATTTTGTTCATGGAAGCCCAATTTTCTCGTACATGTTCATATGATTGTTTGTCGGTGGGACTGCAGGCTGTGGATTCATATGTTGCCGAGGAGAGATTGGGATTTGCGGAGCCGGCCGCTGGAGTCGAGCTTTATTTATGCCCGCCTTCCTCAAAAATTCTGGAGGTGCTAAGCGAGCACCACACTAAGATGCCTAATACTATTGACGATGGATTAATTGGTGTAGTTGTATGGAGAAGACGTCATATAAGCAACACAACATCACCTAATTCCTCTTCACACCACAAACATAGCTCGAAAAAGCAGTCATTTGCCGAAGGGCAGAACTCGAATAATAACAAGAATGCTTCGGCTATGGCACCTGGTCGCTACAATGCACCTACTCGTCCTACACCCGAGCCCCAGGAGGAAGAGGATGATGATATCCCTCCTGGCTTTGGCCCTGCTCTGCTGCCCGAGCTGCCAAAGAGGACGATGATTTGCCTGAGTTCAACTTTTCTGGTGAAGTGAAACCCCCACCTGTACCTCCTGAGATACCATCCCAAAATTTGCAAAGTGGTGTAAAAACGCCTTCCTTTAATCACAACCCCCAACTTCCTGTAGATCAAGTGAGACAGCTTATTCAAAAATATGGACAAACTGATACTGTACCTACGAATGGGAACTGGGTAGATAATAAAAGTCTTGGTATTGAACCGTGGAAGGATGATGATGACGATGATATTCCCGAGTGGCGGCCTAATGCCCAAGCTCCGGCGCATCACATTCAGCCACCTCTTCACAGCTATCGCCCGCCAATGCACCGCCCACAGGCGAATACCCACGTTATTCCTTCTGCGGTTCATCAGATGCCTAGAGCCCCGGCTAATACTTCCGGGCTGGCATCTTGGCCACGGGGGGTTCGGTGGGAGCAACCTCATGGCCGTCATCCGGGGGCTGGATGGAGGAAGTAGATAGGATGCGTTTCGTGTTACTGGGAGATTTGATTCTCCCTGCAATGTAAATTATGTGTACTTTTTAGCTTTTCTTGCCTTTAGATTTGTGCTCTAGGGTGTAGTTTCGTAGCATAATAGAGCCTCTCTTTTCTACAGTGTTTAGTACCTAAATTTTGGTTTTTAATGTTCAGACAAGTTGCGATAAGTTTTCTTCAAGCCTTTATACCGTTCCTAATTGTTGTTTACTGGCGCCCGATGTTTGACTATTGGAGGAATGGTATTTTCTGTTTAGTTTCTAACATTTTGACCTATGTAAGACAGAGATCTATGAACTGAAGCGGTCATTGGAAATCTCCAACGACAAATGAACATGTGTCCAAAATGTTGGTTGGAGTTTATTAAAACGACGAATGTGTGGGTTTGTGTG